>CAOJBK010499607.1:0-10203 GCA_948294925.1 Codiaeum variegatum | reverse complement strand
TTTTAAATAAATAATAAAAAAAAAAAAAAATAATTAAAAAAATAATTTTAACAACCACCCCCCCCCCCCCCCCCCCCCCCACCAACACACACACACAAACAAACACTTAAATCACACATTGCCCTCAATATCTTTAAACATGATAAATAAGAGTGAGGAAAAGAAATACTGTCCTGAAACATAACGTGTCCAGCCTTCCAACATAGTATAATCCAAGCTATGAAGTATAACCGTTAAGCTACATATCAAGGTTAGTTGTATTGGTTTCACAACTAAACCATAAAAGAATATACAATCATCCCAAATTAAAAAAAATGCATAAAAAATTAAACTAAGGAAACCCAAAAAAAAAACTAAGAGAGAAAAGAGAACTTGAAAGAGAGAGTTTGAGGTGTTTTAGAAAGAGTAATTGCAAAAAATGGAGTGGGGTGGCACAAATGACTCTGTTGGGGCTCAAAAATAGGTTTAAAACATGAAAAATGGGGCCCCTTTATCAGTATAAAAGGCTCTCACGGTCCCAGGCACGGGCCGTGCCGGTGCCCATGAGAGACTTTTGTAATAGTTTCAACCAATGCCATGGTCTCCCTTGCCCGTGTGACACAGCTTGTGCTTGCCCTCAACTCCCTAGTCCAGAGAGCTCTCACGGTCCCTATCATGGCCCGTGACGGGGCCCGTGAGAAGCTACTAGACTGGTTGTCAAAGGTGCCACGGTCTTGCACCATCCTTCTTTCCTGCCCGTGCTGCCATCCCAAGTTAGTCCAGAGAGCTCTCACGGTCCCTGTTACGGCCCATGACGGGGCTCGTAAGAAGATACTAGACTAAAAAAATTCAATTTGGCAGCCTTGTCTCACAGCCACTGTCACGGCCCATGAGAGGGACCATGACAGGCTATTAGGTCAAGTATTTTACTGCATTTCATGCATATGCTTACCTCAGTTCGAGCCATGAGTTTTTGGAATGTTCCATGACTCGAACCACTCACCATTTCGGTTGAATGCAACCCATAACACCTGTAAAAACCTTCGGATTAAGTGTTAAATTCATTTTCTCTCAAATAACTCAATAGAAATCAACTAAAACATAAAACAAAATAAATAAAACCTAAAGTGGTGGATTTCCTCCCACCAAGCGCTTCTTTAACGTCGTCTTAGCTGGATGTTAGGTCACCTCACCTCTAGTTCCTCATCATAAACTCCATGGCACCCACATTTTTTGGGACCAAAACATTTCACATCGATGGTGCTATGGAGTTTTGAGTTTAAGTATTTTAAACACGACTCTACCATGCATTTAGGAAGCCATACCTGAGCTCCTCGCTTGAGCTTTACCTCTTGCTTCCTTTTTTACTTCTTGGGTACTTCCTTCATTTCCCCACCCTTGGGATTCCCAGCTTTGAACTTTTGAAGTTCCTTTCTCTCTGTCTCCATCCTCTTCAACATTTCCTTACCCTATTTTGACATACTCTCAACAACAGCATTAGTATCCATAGTTGAACTCCCCTTTGAGCTTTCATTTTTAACTAATGATGTGTAAGAATTAACTTGCTCACGGGGTGGTGTGTGTGTTTTAAAACTAGGAAGTTGGAAGACAATGCTTTCATTGGCAACTCTCAATGTTATCTTTGCCTCATACACATCAATGATGGCACGGGCTGTGGCTAAGAACAGCCTGCCCAGTATGAGAGAGTTTTCGACCCTATCTTCCATCTCAACAATAAGGAAATCAATGGGAAAAATAAAGTGGTTGATCTTGACCAACACATCCTCAATGATACCATTAGGGTATATGACAAACTTATTCACTAACTGGATGCTTAGGTGTGTTGGTTTGGGCTCACCCAATCCCAAAGTCTTAAAGACTTGGTAGGTCATCACACTCACACTAGCCCAAGATCAGCCAAAGCTCTATCAATATATAAATTTCCTAAAGTACAAGGAATTGTGAAACTCCCTGGATCTTTTAGCCCTTTCGGTAGAGCTTTCCTTCGACAATTGTACAACAGACACCTCCTTAAGCTTGCCCTTCTTTATAAGCAACTCCTTCAAGAATCTTGAGTACTTTGGCATCTGTAAAAGAGCTTTTACAAAAGGGATATTAATATGCAGTTGCTTAAATAATGACAAAATGTTACTATAGTCAAGATCTTGCGCATTTTGCTTAAGCCTTTCCGGATATGGCACCTAAGGCTTGTACTCTGACTCTAGGGATTTAGGTCTATCTGCCTTCTTCTCTTCAGCTTTCTCTTCTTATTCCACCTCTTTTCCACCATCTTCACCATGTTTCTCATTATCTTTCTCAACTTCACCATCCATTTGGGTTATCACACTCGTCTTTTCAAGCTCTTCAAAATTCTTCCCACTCCTAAGTGTGATAGCTTTCATCTTTACTTTAGGATTTGCCTTTGTGTTGTTAGTTAGCATACCTGGCTACCTCTCACTCATCATTCTAGCAATTTGACCCACTTAGGTCTCAAGTCTCTATATTGAGATCTGGGTATTCCTAATCATGACATTGTGGGCTTGAACTCTGTTGTCGTTAACCACCATATATTCTTTCATAATCTCTCCCACATTGCTTTCCTTTAGTGGATGGGTTGGTTGTTACAAAGGGGCTCTTGGATGAAATCTGGATGGAGGAACCCTCTACTCATTGTTGTTCCTCCATGAAAAATTGAGGTGATTTCTCCACCCAGGACTGTATGTGTTTGAATAGGGGTTGTTACCTCCCCCTTGCATATTGCCCATATAGTTAACTTACTCCTGGCCCCCACTTGAGCTGCTTGAACCATAAGAACCCAGCATGTTACGCTCATGCACTTGGTGATCACCACCACAACTCTGACAAATCAGCACTTGTTGCCTTGAAGTTCCTGAGGTAAACACATCAAACTTCTTATTCAGAGCTTCAATTTGAGCTATCAAAGATGTGACAGCATTTATGAGATGAATGCCATGTGTCTTTAGCCTTGGGCAACCACTGATAATAGGACCAGGAATCTCCTCAATAAGATCCCACACCTCTTTTAGTGTCTTTGACTCCAATAATCCTCCTCCGGATGCCAACAAAAGTTATTTATTATTGTAGTTGAGACCATTGGTGAAGCTTTATACTTGCTGCCACAGCTCAAACCCATTATGTGGACATTTAAGCAACAAGTCCTTGAACCTTTCCCAGCCCTCATAAATTGATTCCCACTCTGATTGTGAGAAAGAGTAAATTTCTTGACGGAGCTTGGCAGTTATAGCTGGGGGAAAGTATTTCTCAAGAAAAGCCACCACTAACTGCTCCCAAGTTATAAAATGTCCAGCTAGAAAAGATTTCAACCACTTTTTTGGATTGTCCCTCAAGGAGAATGGGAATAACCTCAGCTTTATAGCATCCTCTGACACCCTGTTCATCTTGAACATATCACAAATATCCATGAACTCATCCAAGTGGTTGTGAGGATTTTCATGAGCCAAACCTTCATACTAACAGGAGTTTTGGATCATCTGGATGATGGCCGGTTTGATTTTGAAATTGTTGGAGTCTACTGGTGGCCTTATGATCGGACCTCCAACATCATTTACATTCACTCGTGCGAAGTACTGCATGGTCCTATGCACTTGAGGATCATTGTCATTCCTATTTCCATTCTCATTGCAATATCCTATGGCACGTCTATTCCCGTTGCCACCAAAATTATTTCTACCCTAATTTCCTTCCATCTCCATCTCAGGCTCTGCTAACTTCACTTCCAAAGCACCCTTTTCCATTTCTTAAATTGTCAAATTTTTAGCTTCTTCCGGAATTGGATCACCTCCTTCTAGAGCTAACCTCCTCAGCTCGGTGCAATTGAGACGAGCTAGCTCTGGTCATGCACTAACCTGAAATAAGACATAAGAAGAAAAACAAAATTAAACACAAAGAAAATAAAAGCTAAATCAATAGTGTCAAATTTATTGCTAATGTTGATCATAATAAAACAAAACAAAATCCCCTGCAACGGTGCCAAAAACTTGATCGCATTCAGCTGTAACACTCGTAAGTGAACAGGATCGTATCAAGTAATAAAACCAGTAAGTCTCGGTATCGTTCTCCCAAGGGATTTGTTAGTTTATTTGATCAAGCACCAACTCAATCTCCTATTCTATTATCTAGCTCACAATAATTTTTGGGTTTAGTGAGCTAATCTTAAACTATGAAAACTTAAAAGAAACTGAACTTGCAATTAACAAAATCTAAGAAATCAAAGATCAAATCTGGAAATTAATACGGATTAAGGCATCTACCTAGACTTCGACTCGTATTACTCAAATTGTACCTTCAATCAACAAATCAATGAATATGTCAATTAATCATTAAGTGAGATTTTTCAAGAAATTAGGTTTAAATCTTTCTCAAGTAATTAAATCCCTAATTTCTAAGTAATAAGAAAGGAATCTCTTCTCGATCCTATTCAATTAGAAACAGCCTAAAAGATCAATGAAAAATATATAAAACCCTAGGAGTTTATAAATCTATCTCTATTAGATACAACAAACCTATTAAGCTTTTGAGTGCTCTAGGTTTAAACTCTCTATCTCTAGTAAAGCTTAAACAACACAAACAAAGAACAAGTATGCAATTGTCATTGATTCACATCAAAATAATTATCAAAAGCTAAACTTAATAAAAGCCTAAACATTCATTGAATAAACGTTGATCAATCCATACAATCGAGTAATACTCGTCTAATCTAGGTAGATAAATGAATTTAGTTCATATCTGAATCAAAAGAATAAGAAAAAGATAAGAAATTATAGAAATTATGAAGTTCATGACAACTCAATGAAATTCCAGCTAAATCCTTGCAATTCCAACTCTAAATTGAGATGATGATCTGTAATTTCACCTTAAAAGCCTTCCTTGATATGTTTTTCTCAGGTTTCTAGAGCCCTAGATTGACTTTGAATGAAGTTAGATCTATTTTTTCTCATAAGAGTCCAGTCCTCCCCTAATTTCTAAAAGTTCCAGCGTTATATAGGTCTTAGAGTGCTATCACGGGCTGCTCTCACGGCCCGTGTCGGTGCCCGTGGTAGCCTCCTACGAAAATTTTCTTTGGATCTAGAGGCATGATGCTTTAACAGTCCCGGTCACAGCCCGTGACGGGGACCGTGAGAAGCTACTGCTTCTCTACCTTCTCCCCTACGGTCCAGCCTCTCTCTGTCATGGCCCGTGTAGCTGGCCATGATAGCCTTCTACCCTGGGTCTGGCGAAAGACAGTAAGCTCTCATAGTCCCTGTCAAGGCCCGTGACGGGGACCATGAGAAGCTACTGTTTCTCACATCCTTCTCTACTGCTCCCACGGGTGACATCTCTCTTTGTCATGGCCCTTGCCGCCAGCCGTGACAAAGTATTATCTTCCAATGCCTCATCAATTCTCATGGGCTATCTCACAGGCCATGAGGCAGCCTTGAGCCTTCATTCTTCTCTCCATTTTCGCACATTTACTTCATTTTTCGAGCCCAAACCTTGAAATAGTTCCTCCTAGCTTCGAAATTCAATTGATTGCTTAAAAATAGTTGAAAATACAAGAATAAACATATTAAATTCAATTTAACAAGTAAAATCATCAAGAATATGAGATAAAATAATGTATAATTTGCTAGTTATAAGCTTTTAACTGCATTATGTTATACTTATTAGAATATGCAAATTTTGATCTTAAGCACAATCACATTTTAGCTACTGAATTACTACCTACAACACATTTCATAGCTCTAGAACTCAAAGTTTGTCTAATCATGTTTACTATATTATGATCTTCAGCCTTCCACTTCAAATGCAAAGAATTAAGAATTTTGGTTACTCCATCATCTCCTAAAATCCATTGATCAGGACATTGTACAGATCCATCAATAGAACCAAACAAACACAATCCTCTCAAAAAAGATTCCATATGAAATAGCCAAGTTGAGTAATTATTTTCATCCAAAATGATATTAGGTAAGAAAATAGGTGTATATTGAGATCCAGAAGAACTAAAAGAAGAAGAATTCTGATTCATATTAGTTGCCATGATTTTCTGAGATCAATCAACAAATCTTCAAAACTAATCTTGTAATACAACAAATTTCAACATCAATTACTTAGATCTAGCAGCAATTACTCAGATCTAACACAAATAACATTTTTCTACAGCTTTAAGAACTTCAATATCACACAAGACTTTAAGAAACTATATCACAAACTACAATTTCTTCTCATATTCTTTAACTATTTTAACAATTTAGTAAAGAATCAACAATTAATAAATCTAGCAGCAAAGAACAATAACAAAGAAAGATCTAGAAAGAACACAGTATACTTAGCTCCTGTGTTGCCTCTATTGTTAATGACACTGATCATTATGGCTCTTATACCATGATAATGATCATAACAATAGAAGCAGAAGCAGAAGAAGATGAAGATAAGAACAATCTAGAGAAATTAGAGAGAGAAAGGTTATAGAGAGAGAAGTGAATTTTACTGTTATGTAAGAGAAAATGATAGAGACAAAGTACATATAGCTTAGTTGAGCTAAGTATTGAGAGTGCGAGCTCAATATTGTTGTAACTAATTTGTTGAGTCAACTACTCTCTAACTAACTACTCTCTAATAGCTTTTTCTACCTCTTTACATTTAATAATTTAAACTTGAGTTAATTGTCTAGAAGCCTATTTATCACTAGGCTAAATCATTGGTGTGCAGTAATTTTGTCTACTCTTAATAATGTTTATCATTTAAATTAAATTTTTATCAAAATAATGAGTGAAAATTTTAGAAAACTCTTTTTTTTTAAGGATAAAATTTAGAAAACTCTTACTCTTATATATATTCTAAAAATTTATGAAAAGAAAAAAAAAACATAATTATATATATATATATATATATATATATAATTTTTTTTATATATAAAGGAGGGAGTGTAAATTTAGCTTCAGCTCAAAGTTTTAAAGATGACTCCAATTTGACCATTATCAATGTTGTACAAAATGCGAATACTTGAATCTTTTGTAGAAGGAGAAGAAGTCCACATATTACGCAGGATTGGCCTCCTTATTTTACTTTGATTTCGATGTTCATTTGCCGTTGGAATTTTGAACCATTATTTAATATTGAATTTCATTATAAGATGCATATATACAAGTTTGATTACTGAATAATTCCCCAAAATGTTCAACTTTGAACTTTCAATTTTGTTTCTAAATTTGTTTTATTTTGAACAAAATAGCATTATGATGAAATTCAAACAAATCTGAAACTAATTACACACATGAAATTTATAACATCAGATTGCTATGATAGAGAAAACAAAATTAAAAATAAAATTTTAACCCATCAATTTTCCTTCTTATTTAATCGTTTTCCTCTCTTGAACGTGCAACTAATGATGTTAAAATTTTGATTTTCACTAATTTTTTTTTACAAGTACGATTACTATGGAAATTTAATTAAAGTTTTTCGAATGCTAATTTGTTCAAAAGACAAAAAATTTAAGAATTTCATAAATAAAGTTAAAAACTCAAGAAGAAAGAAAAAAAATTATATAAAATTCATGAATTATTTGGTAATACATAATAGCAGACTATAACGAAAATTATAAATTTAGCAAGAATTTTCAATTTTGGCAATTCGTATACGAACTTTCAATTTTCGATAAAACTAGCATATGGTCGGAATTTTAATTTTTTCTGATGAGCAGAACTGACATGGTAATACTTTTTATTATTTTAAAAATTATTTTCAATTTACATAGATTAAAAAATTAATATATATTAATAAGTTTTTATGATTTCAAAAATTTTAAGATTTTAAAAAAATTAATAAAAATTTTTAGGACAATTCCAGTTAATAAAAAAGATTGAGATTCCAATTATACGATGTTAATTCTGCCAAAGCTTCAAAATTAAAAGTTTGTATTAAATCTTTAATTTTCATTATTGTTTATGATTTGTAATATAATTAACTCTATAAACAAAAGGTTGTGCATTGACTATAGAGTATGAAGTTTCAAGGTAAAAAGTTGATATATATAAACAAGTTGCTTGTTTTGTGGTCTTGGTGGAGTTAAAGCTTTGAAGCAAAGAAGGAAAACATGTTCTGACCAGTATTAATTTCATTTATGTTAGTTATTCTTTTCCTTTAAATTGGTAGACATAAAAATGTCATCTTTCATTAATGCCGAACATGAGTTGACTTGGAAGTCAGAAGTGTATACCATCCTTTACATGAGTTGGCCATAATTTTCAACAATTGTGTGTTTTCAAGTTTCCCACTGTCCCTTTAAACAATTTCACTTTTACATTTACCCCATTTATCTCAACAAATTTGTAGAGTTCAATATGCATACTCACATTGTAGAAACACATTATAAAAGGCATTTAACGATAATGACTTGAAATTTCTATCAAGCCCGATCCTTATTATATGAAATAAATAATTAATGGAAAAGGAATAAAATTAACATCATGTCAGACTGTTGCTGTGATTGAACATCTCTGAATAGACAGTAGATGATTACAAAAAATTGCGTCGAACTTGCTCAGATAATAGGGTAGATGTAGTATAACATTTAGAGATGGTCGATAATTCAAAAACATATATTGTTTCGACCACCAAGAAAAAAGTGTAGTAAGTAAATAAAAAATTTTTAAATATGCAATCAAATAGATACTTTATGAGATTGTATCATATAAACACAATAAAAATACATGTATGAAATTAATACTAAGTTGTAATTGATTTAATCAAATTTATAGTAAACAAAAAACTTTGCAATAACTAAATAATTTGGAGAGGTGAGCGAAGGCGTGTTACTCTCTTCTTGGCTTTCGTCGCCCCGATAGGGAGGAGAAGGCGACCGCCATCCAAGCTCCAAAATAAAGGTTCTAGTAAGGGACGTTTTAACTTCTAAGAATGTTATGGAAGAGGGAGATTCAAGTCATGCTCCAGTCTTGGAAAGGGTTATTCGAATTCTTCATGATTCGTTTACACAATCAAAAGGTAAGTATGCAGTTTAGAGTTAGATTGAAGAGATACATGGTGGTGATTCTCATTAAAAAAAAGGGTCGATTTAAGGGAGAAAAAAGACCAAGCTCATGAGACAAGACTAGGGATAAATGTCTCATTCATTAGAAAGAGCCCTTAGGAGCATTTGTTTATATTTATAAATTGTCGGATGTAGGTTAAAACTAGATTATATGTCTCTAAAAGTTCATAGGAAGAGTCCATTTGGGAAGATAAATTATTAAGATATTAATTAAGATACAATTTTGGGATTCTACCTTGATTTGTTATGTGCTCGAGGCTCAACATCAGGAGAGGTTTTTGAGGGTTTTATAAGACATATTTGACGAAAGTATGGGATTCATAAAGTGTTGATGGCAAAGAATGGTGTTACTATTGTGTAAGGTTTCACTCAATTAAGAATAGAGATATAGTTTTGCAAGCTTCATCCCTGAGTAAGCTTGTTACCCTTATAAGAAACCCTAATATGACTGATAAAGCAATAGTTGAAAAGTGATTTATTCATTATGCTCAGGTTTTGATTACATTGAGATAAAAAAATCAATTGGTAGAATCTATTCTTTTTAAAAATGGGAAGGGTGACATTGTTGAGCAATTGGTAGAATATGACTAAAAGCGAATTCGGTGTGATCATCATAAGGTTTTGAGGTATGAGGTAGGAACATGTAGAAAAAAGAAACCACAGGGTTGGAGGACAAAGGACAGTGAGAAGAATAAGCCAACATTAGTAAGTGAGGAGGTGGAGATAATAGAAGTCATCTATCTTGAGGTACTACCTAGGAACGATAAGAAGATTTGCCAATGCTAGGGTGCAATTCTATTGTTGAGAAGGAGGCTAATAAGGATTGGTTTATGATAAATAAAAAAAAGGCAGGTTTTCTAGTAATAGGAAGAATTCTCATTAGGAGAGTTATAGTAATATGGGTTTGAGTAATTCTTTTGACCCTCTGCTTATAAAGGCATATGGGAATGGATAGTTGGGTTACTTAGAATGTGAGGGGTGTTAATGATCAAGCCAAGTAGAAGGTGTTGTTGTCTTTTGTTAATAGAATTGGCATGGGTTTGATATCACTTTTGGAGATAAAAATTAGAAGTAGGAATTTTGATTTTGAAATACAAAACAGTTTCCATATATGAGAGTATATAAATAACTTAGAATATGATGTTAGAGGT
>CAOJBK010498813.1:0-13896 GCA_948294925.1 Codiaeum variegatum | reverse complement strand
GTAACCAAATGAGATTCTCTTTTCATGAAGCAGATATGCTCCAAAAGTAACTCATAAGTCATTGCAAAATCAAGAATGCTCTTCCCCTCTTCATTTTTACTCCCACAGCCAAAGCGCCCATGAGTCTCTTCATAACCAATTCGGTCATTTCCGCCATGACCATTTAAGTCTCCACCAACGAAGACATTCTCCTCAATTGGTATGCTTTGCATTACATTATCCATGTCCTCCCAGAACTTCTACTTGCAATCAAAATCAAGACCAACTTGCGACGCATAAGCACTAATTACTTTAAAAACTTTCCCTTCTAAAACTAGTTTAACTACAATAATCCTATCCCTCACTCTCCTCACCGAAACTACCGCATCCCTTAGAGAACTACTACAATAATGTCCACCCCATTCGTACTCTTCTCCCTTCCCATATACCATAATTTATACCCTTTCCCAACCTCCCTACTTTTCTCTCCTACCCACTTAGTCTCTTGAATACAAGTTATGTTCACTCTCCTCCTCTCTAAAGTGTCAACTAGCTTTATAAGCTTACCTGTAAGGGATCCTATATTCCAAGTGCCTATCCTAATTCTAGTCTCCGCTCGTACTTGCCTCTTCCCTCTCTTAGAGTGGTGTTTAGTCCTAGTGCTATCAAAAGCTCCCGAGTTACACACACTATCACTATTGCTTCTAGAATAAAAACTACTTCTAAAACTATCCCTTTCTCTATCATTATATCTATCTCTATCTCTATCTCTACCTCTACCTCTACCTAGAGCTAGCTTCTTTACCCACACCCGCTCATGATGTGGGAACCCTTGCTGACTTAGCGTCATATCCGGGCACCGACATGATACGTCGCTTTCGAGGAGCGCCACACGCCCTTACCTATTTCTCACTACATCCGGGTTCTGATGTAGAGCGTCACAAGTAGGGGACACCCAAACGTTTATCATGTATTGTGAATCCATATGAAAGTTTCGGCGAAATTTTTACGTTAGTTGCCGACCTACATTAACCCTCCTTCTTTATCCGGACTTGGGACTGACTAGACACGGTGACCCCTAAACTAGGCGGAGTTTTAAAAATAAATAACAAAATTAAAATTCATAAATTTTACAAAATTCATTATCAAATTCTATCAAACCAACCTACCATTAAGTCTTTATATTTTTATGTTGTAAAATTGAATGTCCATAATTTGGCAAAAGAAAAAGTCTTTATACTTTTATTATATAAAAAATTAATTTGTATAATAGTTTGCAATTAAAAAATTGATAAATGGATTTAATATTATCAAATAAAAGTATAAAAATCAACTTTTATAAAAATAAAAATACACTTAATTTTACTAAATAAAAATACAAAAAAAAAACCCTCACATGAGCTCTTAAATGGTTCATTGCTGGCAAGTCCAACAATACTCTTTATCTCACTTTCTATTATATTATAAAATATTTACTCTTTATTTTTAATTTCACTTTAAATATGTATCTATTCCAACAATACTTCTTATCTCATTATTTATTTCAAATTTTCAAAAAAAAAAAGAATAAATATGTTAAAAGTTATTTTCTTTCTTTTCAAATTTAAGAAAAGAGAATGTGACTCTTTAAAAAAATTTATGGAATGATTATGATTTAAGAGATTGTTGGAATGACTAAATTTAAAATTCATTCCCTAAAATAAGTAAAAAGTCTCACTTAAGAGGCTCTTAAACTTGCTCAATACTCTCTCTATTCCTAAATACTTGTCTTTTTTCATTTTTTGAAATTTAACTTTGACTTTAAATATTTGTCAAAATATATGGATAAAAATTATAAAAAAAATAATGTTATAAAAATATTTTTCAATACAATTCTAACGATATATTTTTTATAATTTTTATTAATATATTTTGAAAGATATTTAAGATCAAAATCGAACTTAAAAAAAATAAAAACGTCAATTATTTAGAAACGGAGAGAGTATATTTTTATCTACAAATTGCCTAAATAAAAATATTAAAATAAATTTGGGTTTGATTTTCTTCTTATTAAAAGTAAATAATTCTTTTTTTTTTGAGCCTACAATAATTCTTGTTGATTTATTTTAAACAAGAAACTGATATATATTTTCGGTATAGCAAATAATTTTTAAAGGAAAGAGATAATTTAATGTTTGTGTAGTTTAAATACAGTCAACTCCTGAAATTGTTTTGCATTATTTTTAAAATGTTCCTAAAAACTATCATATTTTTATTAGTAACATTATCCTTTAGTCCCTTTTCTTTTTTATACCTTACTTATACTAAACATTAACTATAAAACTTATGGTAAGATTTATTTTAGGTTATCTGGCAGCAGAAAAAAAAAAAAAGAAAACCTTTATTATTATTATTATTATTATTATTATTATTATTATTATTATACTTTACCAGTTCCAGAATGGAGTTTGAACTGAAAAATTTTATTTTATTTGTCATATTATTGAAGATTTAAAAGAAAAAAATTATTGTAATTTTTAACATGTCAAGAAAAGGATAATTGTATTTCTAGAAAAGAAATTTCTTTTAAAAAATAAACGTTAAAACCATTACAATATAAAACATGTTTTCAACTGATATTACTAGTACATTTCATCTGTATGATATATACATACATACATACACCACACACAGACAAAAAATGGTAATTCATGAATTTCATAAGGTGTTGAAATTAAATTGTACGTATTATTTTTTTTTAAAAGTAGTGCAAGTCATACTCGGATTCAAATTAAGAAATAAAAACATGAAATGCAGTGTCACTTCATGTCATCTTTTGTTTTATCAAATTAAGCTCTTTCATGTAGGAGATGCCATTCTCTATTAATTTCAAATTTTCGAATATTTCCTATAATCTTCTGGATGGTAATAATTTATAATTTTTTTTAAAAAAAGGTTTTTTCTGATTAATTACACACCTGTGCCATATTCTTGACTGTTTTTTCTGAAACATGAAATTAATGCAACTTTCTTGTTATTCTCAAGAATATTGACAATATTACACATACGTGCAAAATTACACATCCGTGCCATATTCTTGACTGTTTTTTCTCTTATAAGACACATCTAACCCGATGCTTTATCTCATTGGTTATATTTTTTTTTCCAGAAAATGTGCTTCATAAAATATTTTCTAATATGTGGATATTTGTTAAGATACAATAAAATTACAAAAAAAAAACACTAAACATATATAATGAGTTGAACTTTGTTATTTATTTCTTTAGTTCTAATCTTTTAATTATGGTTTAATCAAATTATTAGTATCCAACTCAAAATTATAATCTCAATCTCAAATTCTAATTTCTATCATGATGTCAAAACTGATTCGATCCAATTTACTTGATACTGAAAATTACCTTGTTGACGGTTTAATCCCGTTACTTGATACTTGAAATTATCTTACATAACTTGTCGGTTGGTTTAGTTATAATTACAGTTTCGATTGACAAATTTGAATATTCGTTGTCACTTGAGGGAGAATATTAAGATCCAATATCACATATCGAAAATTTTAAAATAATACTGAAAATTACCTTGCCGGCGGTTTAATCCCGTTTACTTGATGCTTGAAATTATCTTACATAATTTGTTAGTTGGTTCGGTTATAATTACAGTTTCAAGTGACAAATTTGATTATCCTATTGTCACTTCAGTGGGAGTGTTAAGATCCAATATCCCACATCTAAAATTTTTAAAAAATATATATTAATAGTGCTTCACTATTTAATTGATTAGTTCTAACTTTTTAGTTATGATTGAACCAAATCATTATTATCAAACTCAAATTCATAATCTTACTCAACCCTAAATTCTAATTTCTATCGATATCACATTAGTTTAATATTCGAAAGAGTGGAAGATTGCAAATACAATTCCGGGACCTTACGATAGGCAAATACGAGTGTTATTTCCCTTCAATTGCTACTTCAATTCTTCTTGATTTGAATTACCCTTTTTATTGTGATATTTATATCTTGTTGTACTTGAGTTTTATATGATGTCAAATAAAACATCAAGATTGCTTGTTATCTATCATTAAAAGTAATTAGACGAAATGATAATATGAATAAAATGAATCGACAAAATGAAATCCATTTTGTAATTAATGCAAAATAAATGGAAAGGAAATTGTGTCAATCATAACTGAAAAGAATAAAATTACTTTCAAAATTTGAGCAAAAAAAAATTCAAATTTTAGCTAAGAAAAGGCCATATTAAAGATTCCAATAAAATTAAATCTATATAACACACCCAAGACGATGTTCCAAAAGTTTATCAAGACAAACGATGAAATGGATGATGTGGCATAATAATAAGAGTATATTGATAATGATATAACACTCAAGACACAAGGTTTCAAGAGAAAATCAATTTGTCGCTTAATCCATCCACAAGAACCTTGAGTCTCTTTAAGAAACTCAAGCTCAAGCACTCTTATGAGTTGAATTGGAAGAATCATGTAGATAAATACAAGCTGTAATTAGTAAACAAAATATAAAACTACAATAATAAATTACAATAAAATAGAAAATTAGAAATAACAATTGAAAATTATAACTAATTTAAATTATTATAAAAGAAAACAATGGGATGAAAAAAATAGCAGTAAATAATTAATTTAAAGAAGCAATTTAGAATATGAAAATTGAAATAAATTTAATAACTATGATAAACTAAAATGCCTATAGAAAAATTGTTAGTTTAAACATAAAATTAACAATTATAATAGACAAAAATAAATAAAGGAAACTTGAGGCCTGAATATTTAGTTTTCTTAAAATAAATTCACCACATATTTCCTTTGTTGTAGGTTAATTGGTGTCCGTTTCCCAGGATACAATGAACGTTAGTTTCTTTGCTCAGTAATAACAAGGAATTACTGTAAACTTTTGTAGCATTTGGATCCAAACAGAGATGATTTGAGAGAAAGAAAGCAAGTGCAAAAAATGTGAGTGCAAGTGATTTTTTTTGTGTTTTGAATTGAAAGGAGGAGCTGCCTATTTTTAGCCAAGGGAGGATTTGGAGTTACAAAAATTTAAAGTCACAATTTAAATTTTTGATGACTCTCAATTTGTCTCAATTAAACAGAAGTTACATAATTAATTTTGAGTTTTGAAGTTCTTTAAATAGCCAAAACATGATTGAATGGGCTCGTACAAAAGCCTTCAGCTCGTACGAATCCTTCAAAGCCATCCAAAGAGGCATACGACTCATTCGTACTTAACTCTTAAACGACCTGAACTAGAGAAGGTAAGACCAGGTGGAAAAATTAAACGCATTATAGGCTCGTTCAAAAGCTTTCAGCCAGTACGAATCATTCAAAATCATCAAGTGACATGTATGATCTTAGCTCATTAGTGCGGCCAAAATTGGGTTTGGTACGACCCATTCCAAGGTTGATTTTCGATTCAGAAATTCATACGGCCTGAAGGTCTCCCGTATGACCATATACCTTATTGGCTGATAAATTCTATTCAATTATCCAATTCATTTCTAGGCTAGACTAAAAAGAATAAGAGTGAAATTTGAGCTTGCCCAGCACAAGGTTTTTCGGTCGACATTCATTTACACAGGACGTGTGGGCACGACTGGAATTTTTTTGTGTTAGGATGGTCAGGATTCGCACCCCTCCTGCATGCGTGAAGAGAGCCTCTCCCCAAAAGCTGCTATCCATTTTAAATGGAGGCATATATATATACCTAAAAAATTTTTCTCACATTTCCAATGTGGGATAAATTCTCATTTCTTATACTTTGACCATGTTAAAAGTACAATTTTGTGAGACAATTTTTTATTCACTAGACCACTATTTTGAGCATATAATATATCATTTTGAAGCTCTCATGACATAAAATCTAAAACATCCAAGACCTTTCACTTTTACAAAGTGAGTCCCGCTTAAAATGTGGTTCAAAAATAGCAAATAATCATGCTATTTTTCTGATGATCTCCCACATGAATGAAAGTTGACAGCAAAATAAAAACCTCTTAGTTTCAACACCAAAACGTTTTGACTTGATTGAGTTCATCGAATCAAAACTTGCATAGGATTGATAAGTGTTACCCCTTGAACCTTCCCTTGTGAAATATATTTATTTTACTGGATGATCAGTAGTGTTGTCCTTCATATTTTGATGATTCAAAAACTGTTAGTCTATTAATGTGATATGGTTTTCAAGAATAGATTTTTTATGAATTAATGAGCATGGACCTTTCCATACGACCGTATGGTAGTACAGAGAGCTATGGAATGTTTGGGCATTTTTCATACGACCGTATGGTCCTAACATCTATATTTATTTAAAATTGATCTAACTCAATTCTCATGGTAATTTGGCAAAGCCTGTTGAGTAGGCTTGATAGGGATAATGAATTGCTTAAGTTAGAATTGTCAGGGATAGGGAAACACCTGCACAATTCAATAATTAAATGAGACTGTATGATCTCATTGTCCACATATAGTGTTCTTGATGGAAACTAAATGCCAGAATTCTTTTGTGGAAGAAGCTCGGGTCAATACTGGTTTTTCTAATAAGTTTGTGGTTGATCAAGTTGGTATCAGGGGTGGTCTAGCTTTATTATGGAAGGATAATATTGATTGTTAATTATTGAGTTTTTTGCCTAATCATATTGATGTTCTAGTGAAGCAAGAAAACAAGATCACTTGGCAGTTAACAAGCTTCTACAAGTGTCTTGAAAGTTATTGAAGGAGCGAATCTTATGATATAATTCATACTCTCTCATATATGAATTCCTATCCTTGCTTTATTTTTAGTGATTTTAATGATAAGTTTTACCCTAGAGATAAATTAGGAGGTGTTCCTCAACCTCTTTGGCTCTTACAAGGTTTCAAAAAAGCTCTTTTAAATAGTGGTTTGGGTGAGTTAGATTTAATTAGCTATCAATATACCTAGGAAAATTAAAGGGTACACCAAATTCAGTTCAAGAGAGACTCGAGAGAGGCTTTGGAAACAATCTTTCTTTCTCTATTTTCCTGATCTATAGTCTGGAAAATCTGCTATACTAAACATCTGATCCCGCTCCAATTCTTATTGATTGTTCTTCTTTAATTAAGTCCAAGGCATCAAGAAAGAACATGTTTGAAAATTAATGGTTGTAAAAGTCTGATTTTAATTATCAATTGGTTGGCTGGTGGTTTGAACTAGAGGGTAACTAGCTGGTGGGAAGGATGAGCAACTGTATGGATCAAATGTCTGATTGGGGAAGGGAGTTTTCAAAAAACTTTTGTAGGAAATCAAATGAGAGCAAACAGAAAATTAACCCTCTTTGGGGTAGGTCTGATGCGTGTTCTATTGAAGAATTTATAGTGAAAAAAATAACCTTGAATCTCTCTTAGAACAAGAAGAACACTATTGGAAGCAGCGAGTGAAAAATCACTAGTTGAAACAATATGATCTTCATACCTATTTCTTTCACTCCAAATCTTTAACTTGAAAGAAGAAAAACAAGATTACTCAATTAAAAGCTAAGAATTGATTAATGGTTGTTGACCAAGAGAGAATGAAGAGTTTTGTGTTGGGTTACCTCTTTAATTTATTTGCAGCGGGAGATATAAGGGAGATGTCGAATTCGCTTCTATCTAAAAAGGTCACTGATGCTAAAAATGCAGGGTTGATGATGCCATTCGCTTTCTCAGAATTTGCAACAACTATCCATTCAATACACCCCGATAAATCTCCAAGAATAGACAATTTCAACATGGCATTTTTTCATTGGCCCTGAAGTCTTCAATTCATGTTTTCATGCTCACTTAAATGATACTTTGTTGGTTTTAATTCCAAAAAATGATAACCCAACCTCTATGCAAGACCTTAAACCTATAGCTTTATGTAATCTATTGTATAAAATTATAGTTAAAGTGCTAGCTAATAGGTTGAATAAGGTGTTACTTAGCCTCATATCTTAAAATTAGTCAACTTTTGTTTTGGGTAGACTTATGACCAACAATGTCATGGTTGCTTGTGAAATTCTTCATTACATGATGCATAAAACTAGAGGTTCTAAAGGGGAAGTAGCTCTTAAGTTAGATATAAGTAAAACATACGATTGTGAGGACTGAAATTTTCTTTATCATATGCTTTATCTTATGAGTTTTAAGTCAAAATGGGTTGATTGGATTAAGATGTGTGTGTCAACTGTCTCTTATTCTGTCCTTGTCAATAGGGATAGGTAAGTCCTATTACTCCAGGTAGATGTTTAAGGCAAGGTTGTTCCCTATCTCCTTATCTTTTCATTATTTATGTAGAGGGGTTTTCTGCTATGATTAGGTGAGTTACATGGTTATCGAGTGTGTCCTAGAGTGCCTAGAGTGTCTCACTTATTATTTTTTGATAATAGCTTCATATTCTATAGGGGGAATTCAGAGGAGGTTGAGAGAGTTAAGTATATTCTTAATTGTTATGGGAGAGTATCTGGGCAAGCGGTTAATTTTAATAAGTCCGGGGTCAAGCTTTCGTATAATGTCAGGATTGATAAGCATAATGAACTTAAAAACATTTTGGGGGGTGAGAAATAGTTTGGATAAGTTTAATTACTTGGGTCTTCCTTCTTTGATTGGTAAGTCTAATAGAGCGATTTCCAATTTCTTAAGGGATAGAGTGTGGAAATGTATCCAGGGTTGGGAAACTAAATTAATGTCTAGGGCAGATAAGAGTGCTCTGATCAAGTATGTAGCTTAAGCTATGCCTAGATACTGGATGAGTGTCTTTCTTATCCCAATGTCTATTTGTTAGGAAATTAGGAAACTTCATAATTCTTTTTTCCAGGGATTAGGTGGTGAGAATATGAAAGGGATTAGATGGGCTAGTTGAGCTAAGCTTAGCAAATTGAAAGGTGAGGGAGGTTTGGGTTTTTGAGATCTTGAAACCTTCAATTTGGCCATTTTAGGTAAATAGAGTTGGAGACTTTTGACAAATCTTAACACTTTGGTAGCAAAGATATTCAAAGCAAAAAATTTTCAAGCTAGTGAGTACCTTTATGCAAATTTAGAGGCCAACCCTAGTTATGTTTAGAGGAATGTGTAGAGTGTGAAAAAAGTGATGAGAATGGGAATCAGATGGAAAGTAGGGGATAGGAGGGATATCAAACTGTGGTCTGATCCTTAGGCGATAGAAAATGAGAATTTTAGAGTGGATTCTCCTATTAGAGTGAGCACTACAAGAAAACACACATTTTGTGGCAATATTTTTGTGATCACTAAAATTCTTGTCACAAAAAATGTATAATTTGTAACAATAATTTGCTACTTGTCACTATGTTCAATATGGTAAATTTTCGTGACAATAAAAAAAAATTTAAGTCAGAGACGAATTTTGCATGCAATATTTTATGACGAATTTTAATTATTGTCACAAAAAATGTTCAATTTCAATTTTTTTATTACCTAAATTTATAAAATGTTCAATTTGGTAACGTTAACTTTACTTGTCACTTGAAAACATATATGTCATAAGTTAAAAAATTATCATAAATAATTAAATTATTTATATAAACTTTTTTAAAAAGGCCCAAATTTTAATAATTTTTCTCCATATTTTTTATTATCTTCCTCAAATTTAGAATCTTAATTTCACTTGTATTTCGACTCTAATTAAACTAAACTTTAATTTATAAATATAACATGGTTACAATCTTTTCATTGTCTTCTTCACTCATAAAAAAAAAAGTAATATTTGTGAGAAGTTTTAATTATTGTCACTCTAATCTTTTAGGAATGTTTTGGTTTAATTTTAATGAAATTAAATATTTCTTAAAAATATTTAAGTTATAACAAAAAATATTGTGAGTTTAAAAATCATTTTTTCCTGCAAATGCAAAGCACTTGCCTTGTTAAAAATTTTTTTAAAAAAAAAAAACATCAGCTCCTAAACATGTGAGGAGCTTATCAATTTTTTCTAACTCCTAAAAAAGATTATCATCATATCTTTTTTATTTTTTAAAACTATTAATGATTAATAATTATCTTAAAATTATCAACATAATTTAAAAAATAGAAGAAAAAATCTTATCCAAGTTACAAGATTTTAAATTTCTTTAAAAAAACAATATTTAATCATAAATATTCCAAATAATTTTAAAATATATTCTAGATCCAGCTAAAACTCTAAACTATTGATTTATTTTTTTAGCATATTATTTATTCACTTTAAATTAGCTACTTATCATCGTCTCTTAAAAAATAAAAAATCTCGGGCTCAACTTCTAGATTTTTCTGCTATATTTTCGTTTGGAATTTTTTTTGTCACAGTTCAAATGCTGCCATTTTGACTTGTGATCTTTGGCTACTTTTAACAAAAGAATTGCGTCTTGGAAGGATTTTCAGCATAGCCATTCCGAATTATTGGTGACCAGTAACTTGAAGAGTGCTTTTAGTTCTACAGGTGCTACGTAAATTTCATATTTATTTTGTAATTTCATTCCTATTTTTATAATTGAAATATTTCAATATGAGATTTTTTCACATAATATTTGACGGCTAAGATCGGGGTATATATATCAAGGGAAGCCTGCTGATTGGGGTAGAATTGCTACCATTGTTAGGTTAAAGTACAGTTGCAGAGACAAGGTTTACATCAAGACAAAATTATGTCAATTGGAAAGTATCATTTGTCCCAATGTAGACATTTAAAATAAATAGATGTATGATAATGTAATGTTTCCAGGTGTATTTAATGAATTTCTATTGAGGGACAAGATGCGCAGATGATACTGCCCTCAGATCTATTGAGGGGCAGGATGATGCAGACTATGCCTGCATTGACAGCTAATATTATAGAAAAATCTTCAGAGCCTCCTTTTAAAGATAATGAAACTACTTCAACTGATGATGTTGAGCATGAGGATGTTGAAATTGTCGTGGCCTACAAAGGATTAGCAATTGATGATTCTATTAAACTTATTACTAGAGATATTATCTATCATGTTGTGTAAGGTGATGACAGTCATGTTGATGGTAATTTATCAAATAATATTACTCAAGTTGTTAATGAAATAGAGGACATAGGTAGAAAAAGTGTTGAAATTATAGTTGACTCTGAATCAGAGGAAGTAGAATCCTCTCATGATGTTTCGTTAGGGAAAGTTATTAATAAGAAAGAAGGATTACTGTTGCCAGTTGGCAAAAATAAAGCCTTAGAAGTGGCCAAAACTATGATGGATCAAAAAATAAATATAAGCCTACTCTCTCTGGGCATTCTTTAAGGAATAAGAAATTCCCACCAAAATTTGATATTTATAGTGTTTGATTTTTTAGTTTTGTTGGTTTTAATTTTACTCTTTAAAGTTCTTTGTTCTTATTTTATTGTACTTTTTTTTTATCTTAATACTAAGGAGTTCAACTCCAACTTTTATTTAAAAAATGAATTTCTATTTATGTTTAGAAAATTTTATATTATTCTAAACAATAAGTTAATTTAAATAAGAATGTATTGTTATTATTTATGTTAAACAAAAATGTATTGTTATTATTTATGTTAAAAAAATATTATGTACAATTATTTTTCAACTTTATTTATATATTGACAAAGAAGTTTATCAAGATAATAATAAAAGTGACAACTTATATGTATGACAGCTCTAACTATTAAGTATAATCTTATCACTAAATATATTGTTGATGACGACAAAAATTGTCACTAAATATTTATAGTGTCATAATTAATAAAATATGTGACTGTTATTATTGTCATTGATTTTACTCTTATAATATGTGACAATTAATATTGTCATTGTTTAAAACTTTTGTAACAATAATTATTGTTACGGATTAGCTATTTATTTTATGGCAGATATTATTTTCACTAATGATGCTTTTTGTGACAACTATTGAAGTTAGTCTAAATTTTTAATGTTTGTAGTAAATTATTTGTGACAAAAATCTTACTTGGGTGACAATTTATATATTTATAGTTAAAATAATACTTGTCACAATTTTTTTAATGGCGTCCTATTTATTGTAACAAATCTTGTATTATTTGTCACAATCTTTATTTTCACAATTATTCTTACTTTTAGCAACATGACATAAGGTGACAACGTTTGACAATATTTTATTGTCACCAAAATTTTTTTTGTGACATTTATAATCGTCACAAAATGCAAGTTTTCTGGTAATAGGGGTTAGAGAGTATAAGAGTGACTGATCTTTTGAGTTAAGAGAAATTAGAAATCAAACACTATAAGAAAAATGATTTTTAGTGAGGAAAAATTAATGAAGGTATCAAAAAACTGTCATTATAAGCATAACTTTTATATTTCTAATGAGATTTCTAAAATACCCTCATTAAAGACATAAGCATTAGTGACGATTTTTAATTTGGACATTATTAATTTGATAAGCCCCTCATTATTGGGTTGAAAATGTTTGGACGTCAAAATTTCCCCCTCTTTGGCTAAAAGGGTTTTCCACCAAGTCCTTTATTTATTATGTTTTTATTTTTATTCCTAAAAAAATGATGGTCTTCAGAGTTGCTTTTTTCTCTAACTTTCCTTTGTTATCTCAAATTCAAAATCCTAGTTCTCTTATTCTTCTCACACTTTCTCTTCATTTTCTTCTAACCTAATTTACAAATCGAAAAAAATAGTGCTTTGATTTTACTGCATGCTAGCCCTAGGTCTTGGTTAAGGAAAGGAAGAGTTTAACAACGAAACCCTAATTTCAGTCCATCAATTTTGTATTTCCATTTCAATATTGCTACATGAGCTGGTGGAATTAGAGTTACCAGCAGGTTAATTAATTGAAGAGGAAGTAATTGGGATAGAGCGTTGTGCGGTTCTTCAACAGGCAAAGACAAAGGGAAATCGTTTCAACAGTGAGGAAAGTAAGAGTCGAAGGCACAGTTACGGTAAGGAAAGAAAGTTAGAAACTCATCTCATATTGAATTCATGCCCACATGTTTTTGGAAATTTCATTTTTTTTTTCTTCAAATTTTAAAGGGATACTAGTATGTTTTTTATTTTGATTTGAAGCCTTTGGATTTTCAGCTCACTTGCCCCCTTCAACGAAATAAGTGACATGAGTAAGTTTACCATGTTTACCAAGAACTGATTTTGTTTCTGTTAATTTGGTCTTTAGAAGTTGGGCTTGTTATTAATTAACATCTTTTTGTTCTTTTTCCTTTATGTGCATTTGTCAAAGAAAGAAAGAAATTTGTTGTATTTTATAATTGCTTTGATTAAATTGATTATTTTGCATTGAAAAACTTTAGGTAATTCATAAAATTTTATCCATATATTTATTTATTTATTTGGATTAAAGTTATGATTTTTGCATTCAGAATATATATTCTCAAGCAATTTACAAGCCAAATAAGAGATTCCATTATGACAGTAATTGTGGAATGAACAATAGAAATTTTTTTTATTAGCTTTGTTCTTTTAATTTCACTCATTTTACCCATATTGCTTTTTCCTTTTACTTCATTATGTTTTACTATGTAATTATTTGTTATACAAGAATAAATGAAAAGAAAAAACTATAACTTGATTTTGAAAAATTAAGTACTTAAAATATAGGCGTCAATTATTTTTTTTGGTTCTAGGCGTGGATGATAGAAAATTTCCAATTTTGCAAATTCGATTTCCAAAAAATTCATTATCAAAAGTAGGTATATACTCAGTCATAATTTATATGTTTTAACTGCGTTAATTAGATTGATTGATTTGATTTCTATAAATTTTAGGAATTTTTCTGTTGAAATTTAGGAATTCTTTTATACATCTTTCTTATGTGTTGATTTAGTTTCTTTATATATATATATATATATATATATATATATATATATATATATATATATATATATATATTCTAACACTGCTCGGTTTACATATAAAAAACTATATTTGATTTGATATTTC
>CAOJBK010498034.1:0-14891 GCA_948294925.1 Codiaeum variegatum | reverse complement strand
ATTTTTAGAGAATAAGTTCTTGTTATAGAAATGATGATGATGATGCAAATGCAATGCTCAAATAGTGTATAGCTTGATTTGATACAGTCTGGTTGGATGATTGAACTCATTGTCATTGATATTCCTCAGGATGACATATCTGCCAGTCATGATCTTCTTGATGTGAATGGACTGTTTAAGGTAGGTCAGAATTTTCCTTTAGGATCCAGTATGGGTTGTTTGATTTCTTTGAGGACAAGGCCACCTTTGTGTAGGATTCTATCTCAGACCCTTTTATTTAAGTTCCTTGCAAGCTGAGTCAATAGTTCTGAGCTCGGTGAAGGGCTTCCATAAGGAGTTTGAGTTGGATAAAGTAGGTCTATTGCCCATCAGTTTCATTGATTTGGACTTCTTAGAGAACTTAGGCAAATTGAGCTTCCAATGGGTAGGACTGCTTCGATGGGTAGGGTGTTGCCTTGGTGGCTAATTTGAATGAGGTTCTGTACCCAAAAAGGGTGTTTGGCAAGCGGAGATGCCAACTTTTGTGTTTGTTGATTTTTTTTAGATCCTTGTTGGCAATTCCTTTGGTTTGTGAGGAGAATACTTATAATGTTGAATTTGGCTATCTCTTTTAGAGGTGGGGGGCCATTGTCTGTGATGGCTTTAGAAAGAACACCATACTTTGTGATGATGTTTATCTTGATGAGTTGTGTGTCCTTTTTTAAGTTAAAGACTTTGAGTAGGTGCAACTTCTACCCACTTTGTTAAATAGTTAATGGCAGCTAAGATTTGTGGTTGATTAACTTGATGAAACGGTATGGTGGTAGTTGTTTGGAAACCTCTTTGATTGGGAGTGACCATTTAGCTTTTGTGTGCCTGAGTTTCTATTTGACAGGCTTGCAATTTTTGTAAAATTTGGATCATGTCATCCGCAATACTTGGATCGAGACTGGACTTCCGTGGCGAAGCGATACTTGAACTCTCTGATGCTTACCTTCATATCAGACCTGTTTGAGTATGCAAATGCAATCAATGTTGTTTTTAAAATGTTAAAGGGGCTCTTTAACAACACTAGTTTTTTTATTTCATTTTTTGATTCTCTTTTTTCAATTGATTAAACTCAGATTCACCAGTTGGAACACTAAAAGAGAATAAAGAAATAAGATTATAACAACTTGTTCATTTTATTCAGCCTCAAAAGGGACAATTCATAGTTTGACAAATGAAAGTAAGGGATGGGTTACATGGATGACCCAAAGGTTTCAGACTTAGTTGACTCTAGCTCAGGAAGGCTTTTTAGATTCAGCTTCCATTTCAGGATCTAGTAAGACTGGACTTTCTTCAAGTGACCAGTTGTTAGGCTTCTTAATAGTCTATTGGATCAAGGTGGAAGGATTAGTATTCCCCTTCTTCAGATAAGAATGTATCTTCATTGAAGAGTCTAATTATGTGTAGACTTCAGAATAACCTGATTGGTGATCTTTGGATAATTACTCCTCATCAAAGAAGGCTTAAAAAATGGATGATAGTTGGGACTTAGCATCAATCATGTCTTTAATGCGGGAGGCAATGTCAATGAGCGCTTTGAAATTTTATAGGAATTGTGTGATCAGTCTGTCTCTATATACAAGAAGTAGATTCTTGACTACAATATCTATTTGTTCAGGTTCAGTTGGTTTGTTTACCATTTTTGAAGCTTTCTTCCTCTACCTCGTAATGAATGATGAGAAGGTTTATTGAGGATTTTATTTAGTAGTCTCTAGATATCTTCTTTTATTATCCAGTTCCTGATTATAGGAATATTGTTTTACAAACTTAGTACATATAGATTCCTATGTTTGTTTCTTAAAATTATCTAATTGTACAAATAGTTCAGAGCCATACTAGTAAGTGACTGTTGGAAGAGTTGAGCAAGGAGCTCACCTTCTACACCCAAAGGACAGAGTGTCCCATCAGAAATCCTCAAATAAGTTTTGAGGTAAGAGGTACCATTGAATTTTTCAAAATTTGGCATCTGGAACTTTGGTGGAAGTCTGGCATTGGGGAAGGGGCTCAGTGCCTTTATATCTAGGAGCTTTTCTTTCTTTTTCAAGGCCTTCAAAGTCCTCTTCATATCCTCATATATTTTCCATCATGGACTTGAAGAAAGGATGTTCTTGGGCTCCCTTTAGAAAAGGATGTTCTTGGGCTCCCTTTAGAAAAGGATCCATAGCATGAATAGTTGGTGTGGCTGTCCCACGGTCAGATTGTGGGTTCAGGACAATGACTTCATCCACAATGGGGTCTTTCCTTGAATTAGAGGAGGAGGGATGGTTGTTAGGCTGAATCCCAACTTGTGACAACCTGGATTGAACCTTGCCTAAAATGAGGTTTTGGGATTGCATAATGGCAGAGAGGGTCTCTTATTGAGTCTTCATGGCTTTCTCTTATATTCTCATGATTTTTATGAGCATGGTAGTGATGTCAGTAGGTGGAGCAGTGACAGGGGAATTAGGTGCATAAGCATCAGTAGCAATGGTGTGGGAAGCATTTTTGGTGTTAGACATGGTTACCTTTAGGGTAGACAAAGAAAAAAAAAAGGTATCAGCAACTTGGCATAGCCACGACAAACTAGGTTCAAAGACATGACTCAGGGTAGTGTTTGATTTTGGTCTTTTAGAAAGAATTTAGCCTTGTTCAGGTTCATCATGGCATGATGCATGTGCATATGCATGAATGAAAAATGTTTCATGATGACAGATAATTAAAGTTTTTGGCTACATGGGACCTAGGGTCAACTTTAATCATTACATGAGAGCTTGGTGGTTTAAAGGTTTCCCAGTGACTAGAGGTACAATATATCTGACCACATGTGAACTAAGGAGGTTTGTGTGGGTCCAACGGTTACGTATAACCTCATTATCCCAACTGAAAGGATCGGAGTGTATGCCTGGGAGTTAATGATTTCACTATCAGTAAAAGTAGTCCTAAGGAAGGAAGCTCAATAGATGTTACTTTCTATCTGCATTTCCCTAGAATAAGGAAGCATGTTAAGTGATGCATGAAACTTACTTCCATAAAATCTCAAGCCAACATATGTTTTTATCAAAAAAATAATCCACTTAGTTTGTAAGTTTCCAAACATCCCCAGCAAAGTCACCAGCTATGAGACCTCGTCTGGGAGCCCGTAGGATTTTCCAGTGCGCCTTCGAGTTTATGGCTCGAGAAAACCAACCACGAGGGGTCAGATTGCTCATGGCATTGCGGTTGTGGACAAGTCCTATATTTGTGCATCCATATATGTTTGTTGGCATGCATGTGGTGTGTTAAGTGTTCAGAGTCACCACCTAATCTTTAAGAAAATGGTTTTCCTTAGGTGACTAAGAAACCTTTTGTAAAACTCCATTTTAGAAAATGATTTTTACCCAATTATTTGAAAAGGCTAACCCTCAAACCATAGTTGGGTTTGGGGATTCGTGATTTGATAAAAACAAGTTTAGAAAAGGAATTTTCCAATTTCATAAACAGTTTGGCTTAAGAAAAGTATAGTTTCGGTTAAAAAGTGATTTTCGTGTATGCATGGCATACTTCATGATGGATGAACAGTTAAACATGGCAAATATGATACATGGACAAATTAACAATATGCATGCCAAAATTAAATGAAAAATGATAAAAGTGGAAAAGTAAACAGGGGTCCTTCCTCTAGCTCGAGCTGGGTACTAGGGAAGGCACACGTCCCCAAAAGAGGCGATAAAATAATTACATTTAAAATCTGAGCATGCACAGGGGATTTCTCCAGTTCATAAGGATCTGGGAAAGGCACACGTTCCCCAAATTAATTACAATCTCAAATTAAAATAATAATGAACAAAAACAAACTATGGCAATAATACAAAAAATGGAACAAATAATAAAAATAGTAATAATAAAAGGAAAAATTAAAGGAAAATAGATTTTGGAGTTGAAGCCTTATAAACAGGATTGACGAAGTATCCCTTCGAATGGGAATCAAAACCCAAGCCATTCTCTCTTCTCGTTAAGAGTGGGGGTTGTTCTGATAACAAAATGGGTGGTTTGGTTATGTGTTCAGAAGCTAACAAATTTTAATTAATAAAATTGTTAATAGGATAAACTATTAATCATTTTCAGATTTGATTAATAAAAAATGATTTTGATGTGAAATAATTGCCTAAGTTTATTTTAGGGCTTAATTCGATTCATTTTTATAAAAAAAATGGAATTTTGATCAAACATGTCTTAATTCATATTTAAAGGGCTTAATTAATTCAGAAACAATAAGAAAATAGGGAAGAGAATACTCTACCCAGTTTACCTTTTATTTATGGGGCTTTGGAATCGGTTTGTCAGAAGGTCTGATGAAACCAGAATGAGTCTATGTTGTGTTTGGAGAGAACTGCTGTCTGTCTGTCTCAACTGGGATTGTAGAAATTAGATCGTTGGACTAACTGATGAATAAGTACTTTCAGTGAATTTTGGAGATTGCAGGTGATTTTGTTTCAGTTTAGTTTGAATTGTGATATTTTGAAATATTTTCGGCAGAGTTTCAGCAAAGAACACATTTTGGAAAAGTATTTGAGTGGAGGTTCAGTGTATGAAAAACTGTCTGAAAAGTGAACCGGGGGGGGGGGGGTCAAATTTATATAAAAATCGTGTTGAAAAAGTGAGACTCATGCATTTGGGTCGAAACACATGCGTTTTGGGTCAAACGCATGCTTTTGGGGCCAAACACATGCGTTTGGGCCTTTACGCATGTGTTTGGGTCGGTTTGGTTCGGTTTGACCATATTTTGCATTTTTGGGCCCGTTTGGAGTCCGATTTGAGTGCGATTTGAATCGTTGGACTTGTATTGACGGGCTGGATCTAATGGTATAAAAATTAGGATATTTTTCTTCCAAAATTTTCTAATTTAATGTTGACAATTTCTGGATGTGTAAAATTAAGGGTTTACAACAGTAACTAGTTGAATGTAAACTTTAATGTCTAAGAAGATCATCTGAAGCCATACTCTGAAATTCTAAAGAACATGATGCAGGATGGATGGACAATAAGCTAGGTAGCAAGGGAAGAGATGAAAGAGGTTGATAAAATCACCAAGTCAATCGCAACAGGAAAGATGTACCTATTGTGCAATATTTCTACGATATTTCAAAGTTTCAAATCCACCCAAGGAAATTTTATGGGGTCCATCCAATGCAAGGGGAATTAGATGGAATGCATCATGGAATGGTTAGCTGATGGAAAGTTGTCAGATGATAAGAAAGAGGCAGAATGCCTAATTAAAAGAGCCAGAGAGTATAGTTGGTACTTGGGTGACCTATATAAGTGATCCAAAACACATCCCTAGCTCAGCTATATACTAAGTGAGCTTGGACAGTACGTATTATAGGAGATTGATGAAAACGTTTGTGGGGCTCATAAGGCAAGCTCTACTTTGGCTTGAAAAGTGTTCATATATAGGTACTATTGGCTTTTTATCAAAAGTGATGCTGAAGAGTTTGTAAAGAAATGCCAGAAGTGCACAATCCATTCCAGTGTCATCCAGCAATTGGCTACATTGCAATCACTTTTTGAGGCGTGTTATTCTTTCCTTTAATGGTGAATAGACATTTTAGGCCCTTTTCCACCATCAACAAAATAAGCAAGATTCCTTATTATCACTATAGAACACTTCTTATGGTGGGTGAAAGTTGAGCCTATATCAACCATTACCAATAATAGGGCGACTGAGTTCCTATGGAAAACCATTATTTATAGATATAGGACACCAAGAGTCATAATAACAGATAATGGCAAACAATTTGTCTCTAGACAGTTCAAGTCTATATGCACAGGATTGAGTATAGATTTTTGATTTTCTTCAGTGGCTCACCCTCATACCAATGAGCAAATAGAAGTAACCAATAAAACCATACTACATGGCATAAAGAAAAAGGTTGGAAAGCAATAAGGGATGATGGGTAGAAGAGTTGTATTGTGTGTTGTGGAGTTTCAGAACAACTCCAAGATTGCCAAAAGGAGAGACTCTTTTTTCTATGATGTTTGGATCTGAGGAGGTCATTTAGGTGGAAACAGGCCAGCCTGGCTTCAAGGTTGAGTATGTAGAGCAACTCATCCAGGAAAAGGAATGAAGGGCCAACCTAGATCTAGTTGAATAACTAAATGACCAAGCTTATGTAAGGATGGCCTCCTACAAGAAAAGAATGGCACACTACTATGATAGAAGGGTATATACAAAAGCTTTAAGGAGGGAGACCTTTTACTAAAAAAATATGAGATTGTTCGAGGAAACACTAGTGTGGGAAAGCTAGAGTCAAATTGGCAGGGTCCCTATAAAGTCGTAAAAGTATTGAGGCTGGGAGCTTACTAGTTAGAGAACACAAAAGGAAAGACCATCCCAATACTTAGAATGTTAACAATCTCATAAAGTATTTTCTAGGATTTTTAATAATATAATATAAGTTAGTATTTTCCATGATTTTTACCAATAAGTGTTTGATTTCAATTAGTATTTCCATTTCATATAAGTTTTTACTTTTAAACATTGATGTAAATACTATTGTAAGTCCAAGATAAATGATGAGGGTGCTAAGGCAATGCCAACCTAGTTGGGATGGCCGGATCCACGTACTGAGTCTTGACAGTTAATGAGATATGTTTGTCAAACATCAATGAATGATATTTCTCAAATTTTAAGAGCATTTTTTTAGTTTTAAGTTCATAGGTTAACTTTATTACAAATTTAAAAATGAGCAGATCCACTAAGAGGTAATATTAGCTCGGCATTAATCTAAAAATGAGGTCCACTTTCTAATTTTAAATTAAGGAAATAAGGCCTTAGAAGCTCAAAAAATTATGAGTCAGGCCTATATCCGAAAAGTTTGAAGAAGTCAAAATGCTTAAGGACCCAATACGCACAAATAAAACTGATCTTTAAGATGAGTAATGAAAATGGAAAGGTGAGCTCTAATATAGAGAGCAACTCACCCAAAATGATAAAAAAAAGATAGGTTCACTGGAACCACATCTAAGAGTACAAGAGTAGCTCATCCAAATACATACAAAGGCATTATCATAAAAGCTATCAAAATAGCACAGAGTGACCTAAAATAATGTCTCTAATAAATTTCAAAATGATGTGCTTATAAGGAGCATTCTGGAAAAGAAGTGGTGAATAACTTGCGTATTTCTACAAAAAAAAAATGCATTTATAAGCTTCATCATGGCGACTTAGAACAACAAAGCAATCAAGTCCAAGGAGACACTTCCTTAAAGAGATATGGAGGGAAAAACTTTAACTAAAGTAACATTAGATTGCCCCATCTTAAAAAACACCATTCCCAAAAGAATTTTCTAAAGTATAAGATGGCGAGTTGAAGGGCTAAGCTCGCCCCTTAGCCCAAAACAGTAGCTCCCCTCCAAGCTCAAGCCTCAGAACAGTGAGCTGGAGAGTTAAGCTCATCCCTTGGCCCAAATCAGTAGGGCTAAAAAAAACTGAACTGAAAAAAAAACCCCCGAATTGAGCCTAAATTATCAATTCGGTTTGGTTTATTCAATTTTGGGTTCGGTTTTAATTTTTGGAAACCAAAATTATTTTGGTTCGATTTAGAAAAAAAATTGGTTCAAACCAAACCAAACCAAAGTTTTATTAATATATAATAAAATTAATATTATTTATAATTTTTTAAAAATTATTAGAAAAATTTTACTAATATTTGTTTTACATTTATATTTAATGTCTTAATAGTTCTATAAATAACAATTTTTGGGTATTTAATGTATAATTTTTATCAAGATATAACATAATTATATAAAAAATATTTTGGTTTAAAACAGAATAAGAAATATTTCGGTTCAATACATATTAGATTTCGGTTCGGTTCAATTTATTAAAATATTAGAATTTTAATTTTTGATTTATTTGCTTCAGTTCGATTTTGAACTGAACCAACTGAATGCCCACCCCCACAAATTGGCAGCTCCCCTCCAAGCTCAAGCCTCAAAATGGTAAGTTGAAAGGTTGAGCTCGCCTGTTGGCTAAAAACAACAGCTCCCCTCCGAGCTCAAGCCATAAAACGACAAGTTGGGAAGGTAGAGCTCGCCTCATAGGCCAAAACAGTAGCCCTTCCTTCCCGCTCAAACCCTAAAACATAAATCTAAAGTACAAGCTTGCCCCTTCTCCAAAAATAATAGCCTTGAGTCGCCCCGCAAAGAAAAAAATGGCAACCAAGGAGTCATCTAGCCCGTTCATCCTAAAACAGATAGCCCCGAGTCACCTTGTAAAGTATTAAACGGGCACTAGAAGGCATAAAATGGCGACTCAAGACCTATGCTTGCTCCTAACTTTAAAATGGCACCCTTGAGGTGCTCCAACAAGCATAAAATGGTGTTCAAGGCCTAAACTCGCCCATTGGCCTCCAAAAAGCACACTTGAGGTGCCCCGACAAACACAAAATGGCAATTGACCACCAAAAATTGCCCATCTCACCCCTTGCTCAAAACAATAGCCTTTGGAAGTCTCCTAAAGCCCAAAATGACAACCCAAGTGCCTAGCTTGAGTCCCTCCCTAAAGAAGACATTTAGAGAAGAGCCAAAAAGGCACATATGAGCTAAGATAAAGCACAATAAAACTCCTACCAAACTTGCAGTCAATAAATAGAAAGTGTTCCTATGCCAAGCTCATATAGTAACAAGCAATAAGAAAGCAAAAATTAAATAGCATAATAAGTATGAAGCAAAGTAGTATACTTGAACAAAATAAAAAAATTCAAACATTCAACTAGCAGAGTCGCATACTTAGCATAAAGTTTCAAAGGTTCAACATCAACATAACTTGGATCCAAAAAGATAAGAAATTTTAAAGGTTCAACATAAAGTTAATAGAAAGCTAGAGTGGTAAAAAAGAAACAACTACAAATAACATAGTAGCATTAAGCAACATCCAAAAGTTTACTAAACTATTACATAGAGTAAAGTAGTGGTGGTGGTCTCTTGGTTAGCTTCCCCACCATCACGGGATTGCTCAGCTTTAAGGGCAAGTTGAGAATCCACCTCTTGAGCTTAATCAGTCACCATGTCAAGGAATGAGCATTAAGGGTCATATCAGAATCTTTTGACTGAAAGTTGATATTAAGAAGCCGATTATCGTAGGGCTTACCTCCTCCAAAAACTTGGTTTTCCCTTCCTAAACTGGTTTTCAATAGAGGTTGCAAATTTTGTTCAAATAATCTGCAAGCAACCTCACATAGCCCTCCTTAACCTTAGCTTTCACCTCCTCCAACTTCTTGGTATAATCTTGTTCCAAAGCTTCTCTTTTAGCCCTTTCAAGATCAAATTCCTTCTCAAGAGATATTCTTCGATTCCTCTCCTCCTTAATGAGTTCACTATTGGACTTGATTTGATTATGAAGCCCTTTTATGGCTTTCTTCTCCTTTTCTAAATGGCTATGAGCATTTTCATGCTAACCTTTCAGTTGACCCTTGGTATGGTCCCAATGAAGGTGGTCATCAATTGCCATCCCCATACCCTGCATATAAATAAAAAAGAGAAAAAAAAGGGGAAGAAGCAAAGGGTGAGTTGAAACAAATAAAGTAAAGCAAAATAGAAGATACAAGCAACAAAGCGTATGTTAGCAAATGACAAAGTAGAACTACTCACCTGAAGTAGAAATCTGACCAAACGGCAAATAATGTCATAATCACTATGATCCTCTGTCAAGTCTTTATCTTTCAACAAGAACAAAGAATGACCCACTTTGTATGAAAACAAGGATACTTCATGGAAGGGCCCTCTCCTAGCTACTCCTCGATTAACTCAGCCATGGTGATATTCTTGAAGTTCCCATCCTCTTTAACTTTTTTCACCAACAGGCTATCCAAAGGCTTACCAAGGTGCTTGTTAACTTAAGTAAAGTCAAGCGCTAACATAATGGTAAAAGTAAAAGGGGGAGGAGGTGGAATATTATTAGAAACGGATCGCTTACTAGTGGTCTTGCCAAGAACTCCCTTATGCTCAGGGAGAGTATGAGGGACACATGGAGAAAGATTTGGAGAATGACTTCCAGTACAAAGGGCAAGCTACTTCGCAGGCTAACTAGCTAAAGCACCCATTTTGGCATTAATCTTCTTCATAAGATTTGACATAGCTGCACAAAGAAAAAAAGGAGAAGTATTAAAACAATATGCAACATCAAAGAAAATTCAAATAGCATTACACATGTACAAGAAATATATATGTAAACAAGCATATAAATGATCGACTGAAAAAAACATAGTGGCTCGCCCCTTGCAATTTTATACCATCACGACTCGCCAAGTTTTTCCCATTCACATCGTATAGCTCGCCAGCATAGAAGGATTGTATCAAATTTTTGGCATCAATTTCACCATTCAAAGTAAGAAAGTCATGAAAGATACCAACTTGATGTTCCTTAATAAGAAGGTCCAAGTTCAATCTTGTAGACTTTTTATAGTATGTTTGCCAACTATACTTAAGCAGAGTTAAGCTAGGATGCGCCACAATGAAGAACTTATGTTTAAGATTCTTACAATGATAAGGGGTGGTAAACATCTTCAAGTTCTTCATTGCTTGCACGTGTGAAAAGTCATGTTTCATAAGTCGACACCTTGGCTAAGTTATTCAAACACTCTTAGAGTTAAAGTAAACCTATGAATCAGAGCAACTACTTGAAGTTCCTTTAAAATTCTCCAATTATTGGGACTTAGCTTACAAATTGGTAACTAGTGGGTGTTGAGAAATTTAACCTAAAAATCTCTAAAAAGGAAAGTGTAAGTCCCTACTCAAAGCTACAACATATACAACCTGTTTATTCATCTAATAACTAGATATGGCTTTACCGTTAACCGAAGGAGGAATCAATTGAAAAATCATCAAGAATAGAGTAAACCTGGAGAAGTTGATCGAGATCATCTTTGGTGATTTTACTACAAACTACATGAATATCATTCTTAAAAGCATGCAAAGTGTTCTCCCCCTCACAAATGTTGATGGAAGAACTTTGTGTTTCAACCTCTCCTTCAAGTTCCATGCCAACTTCATCAAATTCGGTGACTCCACCGACTTCTGTACCGACGAGCAACTCACCATCACCCCTTGTTGCAATTTTGGATAGATGGGAAGGATGACTTGTGTATGAAAGATCTGAATCATCAAGAATGGGCTTGTACAGCTTGTCTCCTCCCACATGACCTAAACTACCCATCTCACCCACATTGTCGACAGCACACATCGCCTCCAAATTGCCTCCCCCACCTCATACCTTCAACTCACCCCTTCCAGCATGAGCAAACCCTCCAACCAACTCGCACACACTATTGAATGCAATCTCCCTCCCCAGATTGCCCTTATTGCTATGATTATCCAGCTCACCCCTCCCTATATCTTCCCTACCCACGAGTTTCCAATTCGTCCTTCTCCGAATCAACCCTCCCACCATAAATCCCCAACTTGCCCTTTTCTATGTGGTTAGACTCGATACTCTCATCTAAGGAGTAGCCCTCACCATTATCAAAGATGCGTTGCTCAAGGAAGGGCAAGTTTATGGGTGGAATTCTAAGGTCATCAAGGCTATCATCACAATGAGTAAAAAAATTAGGTCTTTGAGAAACATTGGTGGGATTTTTTGGAACTAGCCAATGAAAGAGGCCTCAAACAATACGTTCCCATCCTTTAGGAGTGCCTAATGTGAGATTGCGAAACCATAGGTGGCCTTTCGATGGAGGATAAAGGTGGCTCATCCATGATATATGATGATAGCAACACACACAAATTGGCTTGGTGAGGTCTAATGGCGAGATGTGAAGAAAAATAAAAAAGAAATTGAAGCTAAAAATAAACAACAAAATATATGAAAAAGCAAAAGCATCAAGATTAAAGAATAGAAAGGGAAGAAGAAATTACCTTGAATTCTCTTGAAATTGATAGCCCACTCCACAAAGCACAAAGAGGAAAGATAGTAGTAAAAAAGAATATAAAAAATGAGACTCCTTTTATATTAGTATGGGGAAGGTAAAAAAAGACTCCTTGATTTTTAAACCAATGACACATGTCACATAATGAATGGAGCAAATTAATTTTTGAAATTTAAAAATACTTAAAATTTTGAATAATTTAAAATAATTTAAATTTTGAAAGGCAGTCTTATCCATAAGGAATTTATTATCTTTAGAGTAGAATAAAAATTTCGATCGATCCTTGATGTTCCATCAATAATTTTTTGAGAGGACATGTGATAGTACATGAATCAACATGGTGACCCTAAGCGACTATGAGTCGCCTAGATAGACCTGCCTAACTAGGAGTGAAAGTCCCTCTCATAGCTCCATCGACCTATATGGGCTAGCTACACTGGGTAAGTTAGCTCTACCCACCTATATGGGAGAGCTACACTAAGTAAGTTAGCTTAGCTCACCCCATGAGCTGAGCCACCGTTGCCCACTATATTCTCGGTGAATATCAATACAGTCTCATGATCTCCACATTTCAAGATTTAAGGAACCAGGGCAACCATGATCCCATGTTCATAGTGAAGTGGAGCAATAATCACTCCCAAATGGACTATATAAAGCAGAAGGTAAACTAAGGTAAAGGTTAACATATATTATCTTTTACTCCGTTCTTCTATAGCTTATATCTCTAAATCTTACCTGATTTAATCATTAAAGCGATTATCCAGCCATAGACTGAATCCCTCTAACCACTGTTTTGCAGGTGCACTTGTAGTCAAGTCTGGTGCTACGTCGTCCTAACCTTAGCAGGACCCTAAACATCAATTCTCTTTACTAATTGAAATTAATTTACCAAATGTAATAAATTGCAATTTTTTTCTCACACACTTTCTTTCTATCCTCTTAATAACTTCCTTTTCCTTTCTTACTATGTTGCCATGTACTCACTCCATTATCAAATAAGTGGCCGTTTTATTTTTGTACCTAAGTATCAAAAATAAATTTATAAAAAAATATTTAAAATTATAATATAAAAAATATACCAATGCGTTAGTCTCAAATAGTACTTTTATAAGATTATTTTTTAAAATAATTTTTTACTTATGTATTTTAAAAATAATTGAAGGTCAAAGTTTGTCATTGGTAAACGTAATTGCTACTTATTTTAGAATGGATGGAGTATATGTGACAAATGATTTTTTTTATATAATAACTTGCATGGTTTAATTTTCTTAAAATTTTTTAAATCCAAATGCAATAGATAATGAACAATAATTTAAATGCAATAGATAGTTTAATTCCTAAATTCAAATGCAATATATATTTCTTTCTCTTTTTTTTTTTAATAATAATTTGTTACAATTTTGTACAAAATTCAAATAAATGCAATAGATATTAAATTTCTCCATTGTAAAATAAATAAATAAAGAAAGAGATGTATCAACAAATGACGTTCTATCATAATTCTTATTTCAATTTAGTGTCTAAACTTGACACAATTTAACAATTATGTGTGTGAACTTTAAAAAATCATTATTAAGGGCAAAATTCGGTAAAAACACTTATTTGTTATTTTTTTTACAAGTTTAGACACTTAATTATGATTTTTATAAGTTCATACACTCAATTGTCAAATTATGCCAAGTTCATATACCAAAGATATCAATATTCCACACTAAAAGTATCTCTCTCTAGAAACCTCTCTACCCCTCACAGTCTAAGGAAAGCGTCGATTCCTTAGGCTGCTTTTTCTTCCGAAGGAGGTAGATCTATGTGCTACCTTTCTTTTTTAGTATTTTTTACTTTCGCATTCAATAAGTCATGGTGATAGTCCTGATCCTTTTTTCTACTCATTCTTAGATGGGGAAATCAAGTTTCTAGTTAGAGTTTTTTGTTTTGTGGCTCTTATCAAGCCTTGCCAAAGTATAGTGAAATCGTTTATCCTCTGACGGCGGCAAGCTCATGGATTGCATTAATGTGGTGGGCTTGAACTAGTCAGGAACAGTGAATTTCCCTAGACTCGGTGCATTCTCTATGTTGGATTTGGAAGTTCTTAAGTTGTTTTAAGGAGTGTTCAACTGTTGTAGCTCTGGTGTCGCGTTTCGGCGGTGGCCGAGTTGGATGAATGTCGACAGTGACAATCATTTTCGACTCATTTTCTTCTACTTATGGGCTGGGTAAAGGTTCAATTTTCTTAGTGCGGTAGAGATTGGAGTAGACCGATTGTTGTCTAAGCTAGTCCTCTGATTTGTCTCTTGTTGTTTCCGACAGTTTTTTGACGGCGGCGACATGTAGAGTTGATTAGGAGCAACATGAGATAGGGAAACTTGAATGTTGGAGATGGTTAGGCCAAAGTGTCCGTTCTTGTCCAGTTCTTGTTTGAGATGGTATAGACTAGTGCTTGTTTGCTTTTCGGACTTTTAGCTTATTGTTAAAAATCCATGTGTTGGAGGGTTCATTTATAAGTCCAAATGTATGCTCAAATTGTATTATATCTATTTTACTTAATTTTGGACCTTTGGCCTGTTTTTAATCTAGTGAAATTAACTTTGTTAAAAAAAAAAATACAACAAATATTGACTTGTTCAGCTGAAAAAAAGGACTTGTTCAACGTCATAGTAAATTTTGGTTTAAAATGTAGTTCTAATACTTTCTTTATTATTATTATTATTATTATTATTATTATTTTTATTTTATCATAGTAATCCTAATACCTCTAATACTTGGGATAATCCATCTATTTATAAAAATAAATTTTAATAAATAAAATCAGTTTTAATAAGTAAAAATAAGTTCAGTAAAAATTATTTCAGTATAATACAATTTTAATCAACAAAAAAACAGTAAAAATAAGTCAAAATCAACTATAATCAGTAAAAATAATATTAATTAGTTCAATAAAAATAAATTCAGTAAAAATTAATTTTAATCAATAAAAATCAGTTT
>CAOJBK010497814.1:0-10579 GCA_948294925.1 Codiaeum variegatum | reverse complement strand
GGATATTATTTTTAAACATTAAGACTGATTTGATTTGGCTTTATCAGGAATATGAGGAAATTAATGGTTCACCACCTGAACCATCCCCCTCTCAAGCAAATTCACAGAATACTTCCCAAACATCCTCCCTCTTTGATTCCTCTCTGTCATCTGTTAGCCTTTTAAAAAACCAGTTTAGGTAGCACAAACTTGAAAGGTCTGGTGGAAGCAGAAAATCTAAGCTTAACATATATTTGAATGAGGAAATATCCCTTGCTAATGATCTTGATGTCCTTAAATTCTAAAAGTAGAATTACGATAGATTCCCTGTGTTATCCAAGTTAGCAAGGGATATCTTGGCTATGCCAATTAGTATAGTTGCATCTGAAAGTGCTTTCAGCACAGGTGGTAGAGTTTTGGATTAGTTTAGGAGTTCTCTCACTCCTAGGGCAGTGGAATCATTGATCTGTGCCTAAGATTGGTTGAGGCCATCTCATAAGCCTCTAATATTTGAGGAAAATCTTGAAGAACAGGAGTCCATTGAGCAAGGTTCCTCATCTTTTGCTTATTTTTGTACTTCTGATCTTTATTTTTCACTTATACCTGTTTTTAATGCCTTTTCTATGTGTATGTATGTGTGCTTTCTGTATAGAATTGCCAAATATTTTTGGTGTTTCAGTTGAAAGCAATTAGTCACTTATTTCACTGCCTCTGGTTTAGTTTGATAACATTAAGTTATTTATTTCCCAATAAGTTTCATGGTGGAAGCTTAATATTGAAATATAATGTTTCACTCTCTTACTGATGATGATTCCAATTTTTACAATGCAGATATACTCTTTTATTTTTGGTATACCCCTTTTCTTATGTAGTTTGATGGAATCCAACTTGGACAAAAACTGAAAAGTTTTATCCTTTTTTTTTTATTTTTGAATGATTCAGTTATGCTTACATTTAAATACTATTAATTGCTTACATGACTTCTTAAGTGATTATTGAAAGGATATCTGTTGCTTTGTGTATTTGATACACTGCTGGTAAGTTCTTTTGCTTCTTTTTACTTGCATTTGAGCAATGATGAGGATTGAACTGCTATGAATATATGGGTATGATGAATGTTGTATAACTTGTTGTGGGGCAATCCTTTTGTGAAGTGCATTCACAATTATACTTCTATTCATACTCATGATATGTGTTAGTTTGTTCCTGATCCAATTGTTTATCCTTGGCCTATGATGAGGCTTCCAGTCCAGTTTTACTGATTCTGTTTACTTGCAAGTTTTCACTGAAGAGCCAATAATCAAGTTAAATGGTTAGGTGTTTAACAATGTCATTAGGTCTACTTGCAAGTATTCAATATGAATTTGAAAAAACAATTTTTAGCCAATTTTTCTTTTTGTTTGGGGCTATGATGAAAGCTTCCTCATTTGTCTGATTCACTGAATACTTGTTAGTTTTCACTGAAGAGGCAATAATCAAGTTAGATGCTTAGCAGTTTAACAATGCCACTAGGTGAACTTAACAGTATTTCATATGAGTTATGAAAAGAAGCTAGAGCCCTTATATTTTTTTTTAAAAACCTATCTTATTATATTATTTTCCAAATTGCTAACTACTAAACTTTCTTTTTGCAGGTTTTTTTTTTTGCTAACTACACACACATCAACAACTTCAATACTAAATTTTTTTGTATAGGAGTGTAGGGCTTTAAGTTTTAATTGTTGCTCAATTGTAATATTCATTTCTTAAAACCTGTTATTATTTTGGACATGTAATAGATAGTTTATAGTATGTTTACAAAAAAAACTTAGTTATTAGATTTTTGAATGAATGAATGATAATTTATATATTTTTATTCTTTTTTTTTTTCAAATTTGTCTTAAAAATTTATTTGAAAATGAAGGCCCAATGGGCCAAGCCCAAACTGAAATAAATTCAGTGACCGAACTGAAACCGAATTTAAATTTGGTAAAAAAAATTTTTGGTTTCACATGTTATTCGATTCGGTTCGGTCAAGAAAAAAAATTCGATTTCCAATTCAGTTTTATCTTATTTGAAACCGAACAGACCAAACTGAACCAATGCCCACCCCTCAATGACCATGAATGTAATTAACCCTAATTTTGTTAGCTTGGACACTCCTAAAGTTTCGGAATTTTTTTAAAGGTTAGTTACACAACATAAAATAATTTATTGGAGATTTATTTATTAAGTCCAAATTTTATTCATGATTTTTGTAGAGAGTTATTATTTATTTTTAGAATAAAGAGAGCTCTTTCATTACTTTGACAAAATATCAGAAACATGATAATGCCAAGCATAAATAGGTAAAGATTTCTCCCAACTAGCTCTAGAAGAAAATCTAACACTCTCTTTTGGTAAAACATGTGCCACTTTCCCTCTCTACAAGCATGAGAAAAAGAATAAGAAGAACATGCAAGCTCCCTAATCAACAAAGAAATATCATTTAAAATAAATGCTAGTTGATTCCTCTCAACAACCTGACTTTGAGGCTTTTAAACCACAGCTAAGAAATCTTATTCAATCATTACTTGCTGCAACTGATAATGCTTTAACCAAGATAAAAACTCATGGAAAGCCAAAAACTTTAAAAAAATTGGAGAAGGACTGAAAATTAGAGGCAAAGTAGTAGCAACGAGCACCTCTCCTGCACTATTTCGAATGACAGCACCTGTACAATCTCTATGTTATCGATCGTCCATGGCAACATCAACATTAACTTTAAAAGTATTCAGTTGAGGTCTTTCCCAAACAAAAGCACCTTCATATTTGAATTAAGAGAATATTTAACACTATCTTCTTTAGCATTAACATTCCAAAATTGATAGAGATTGTCAATTGCTTGTTTAACTAAGTCATGAGGCAATGAAATTATCTCTTCCCACAACATTTTATTTCTTGCCCACCAAAGATAATCTATAACAATAACCCAACAAGCAAGATCAGACGAGTTGAGAGTGTTTACCAGATAGAAGAAACAGCTTTAGGGAGAATATGTTTGCTGAAGCACCGCGTGACCAAGCGGCAACAAGTTCCAGCAGGCGTGAGCAAAACTACACCATTGAAACAGATGCAACAAGTCTTCAGCCTTTGAACCACACAGCAAATAATGCAAATCAAAATTTACATGCCTTAAATGAAGTGCTACTATGGTAGGAATAAAATCTTGAAGCAACCTCCATAAGAAAATTTTTTGACATTCAGGAACCTTCACTTTCACACCTCCTTCCACAAAGAATCATCCATGGATGCCGAAGGAACTGCTACAACAGCCACAAAATGTGACAATCGATAACCATACTTCACCAAGTACTGATCCAAGTTAGAATAAAACCAACTCCATTTATCAACCGAATTCGAATAAGTAAGAGGAATTCTCATAATCAGCTCTCTATCCCGCTCATTGAACAATCCAGCTATGAGGTCTCAATTCCATTCCTGATTAGAAATTAACTCAGAAATCATATGAACATTGGAATTATTGGGGACTGGGCTGACCACTTTAAAATTGGAAGGCATTGGCAACTGAGGGTCCTTCCAAATCAAAGTAGAAGAACCATCACCAACCAACATTATGAGGCCATTTTTTAAAAGTGGGAGAGCATCCATTAGACTTCACCAAGTATAACTGGACATAGTAGGTGCTAATGCATAAAATACTAGTTGAAGGGAAGTATTTTACCTTAAAGATCCTAGTCATTAGTGCTTGTTCATTTACCAATAGTCGCCAACACTGCTTGGCAAGCATCGCCAAATTAAAATGTATAAGATGTCTAAAGGCTAGACCACCATCTTCCTTTGGATAACACAAATGATCCCGTGATGCCAAATGAGTTTTATTTTTTCCATCTTGCGAGCCCTACCAAAATGAGTGTATTATTTTCTAAAGCTCATCCGCCATCGACAAAGCAATTTGATATACTCTCATAGTATATGCCAGCAAGGCTTGCATTACTGCCTTTATTAATACTCCACGACCTACCATGGACAAAATCCATCCCTTCCAAGCACCAAGCTTCTTATGAAACTTGTCACGTAAAGAACCAAATGATGACTTCTTAGAATGACCAATAATAGCTGGAAGTCTAAAATAAGAACCTGAGAAAGGTTGAGAACTAATTCACAATGTTGATAAGTAAGCATCACATTTTCTTTGAGGGACTGTAGGGCCGGAGCTCAATTACATCGAGCATCTACTTCTTTTTTGACGAATGAAGTGATAATCCGACAAGTTCCATTACTATTTATCTTTCACCGGATCTGAAGACGGTGAGGAAGATGGATTGAAGGGGAAAAAGCATTTGATTTTTGTGGATTAACAAACTAACTAAATGCTCATTCATACAGGAGAAAAATACACTTGAGTTCTATAGCCTCTTGTTGAGAAGCTTTTGTGAAAACTAAGCTGTCATGTACAAAGAATAAGTGAGAAATACAGGGAGCCTGAAGAGCAACACGAAATCATGTTAGTCTTTTAGAAGTACAAGTTTGGTGAAGCATTCTAGAAAGGACATCAGCATAGAGAATAAATAAATAAAGAGACAGGGGATCCCCTATCTCACTCCTCTGGAAGGACATACATCCCCCATAATAAGATCGTTTAGAATAATGGATAAAGAAATAGAATTAACATACTTCATAATTAAAGTAACCCATCTATTATCAAACCCAAGGCGATATAAAACCATAGCAATGAATTCCCATTCCAAACGGCCATAAGCTTTGACCATATCAAGCTTGACAACAACCTTATCTCGACAGCTTGCAACATTCTTTTTTAGTGCATGAGTACTTTCCACTCCCAACAACACATTGTCAGTAATCAATCTACCAGGGATAAAAGCACTCTACTCTTCAGAGACTAGAGTAGACAAGATAACTTTCATCCTATTGAAAATAGCTTTCAACACAATTTTATAAATTATTTTACATAAAAAAATGGGCCTAAAATTAGACATGTGTTAAGGCTTTTGAATTTTAGGCACTAAAACAACGTAGTTGTATTTAAAACCATTAGGGAAATTACCCCCATTCAATACATCTATGCAAACCACAATTGCCTCCTAACCAACAACATCTCAAAAGGAACTATAGAACATACCTGAAAGACCATCTGGCCTGGTGCCTTATTTGGATCCATTTGAGACAATGCGAGATGAATTTTAGAAGCTTGAAAAGGCCACAACAAAGCTGAATTTTGTTCTTCTAAAATACTAGGAGTGATTGCTGCCAAAACCAACGGATCCATGGTAGTGCCTAATGTCATGGGGTTAGCTTCTTTGTTATGCTTACTCACGCGGCACTTAGCTCTACTTGCAGAATAATGGTGCTAAGTAAGCCTTTCTAATGTGTTGTATGTTTGCATACAAGAGGTTTACAAAAAATGAGTGTTTATATTGCTTACAAAGAGTGTTTATAAGAGCTTTGAAATGTACAAGACCACATAGATCCAAGGGTCCTGAAGGTCTAAGGTCCAAGTGAACCAAGTGATGTGAGTGCTTTACAAAGCTTTGGGAGAGTGTGTACGTTAGTGGTTATTAGGGGATGTGTTACAAATGAGGGGGGTGGCCTATTTATAGGTGAAGGCCACCCTAAATATGTGGTGGAGGTTTTGCCTCCAACATGTGGCTACAAGCTTGCCTCTAGAATTTTTTATCCCTTAGGAAGCTACTTGGATGATGCTAGAATCTTCCTAGGTGCCTCTCCCATGTCTTGGAGTCTTCTAGAGAATTCCCCCAATGCTTGGCTCCCATTTCTGCCATGGAGGTTGCCACAGTTGCCTAGCATGTTCTAGAGTGCACACTCTAGCATACTCTAGCACATTCCGCCATGTTCTAGCACATTCTAGTATGCTCTAACATCCTCCGATGCCTTCTAGCACATTCCAGCATTCTCTCACTTGTCCCAGCATGCTCTAGCACGTCCTAACTTGTCCTAGCACATTCTAGAGACTTCCAACACCCATCAAACATGTTGGCCGCTGCATTTGTTTGTCACAACTCATTGTCTAGCAAGCTAGCGCCCATAGGAAGCCTTACTAGCATGTTGGTTGCTCCACCAAGGGTCATCCCACTGCTGCCTTATACCATAGGCATTGTTTTCCACATTCGGTAGCGGCGAGGGCTTGATCCGTATGTCACTCGAACGTCAATCTGACCATCGGGCTGTGGTGTGCACATGACCCACTGACACCTTCCCCCTATATATGTCTTAGGCAGAAAACTGGCTATGGGAGGAGGTGGAGGCACTAGGTGCGAGTAAGAGAGTACCCCATATCTCACTCGTTCGGACTTCGATTGAGATGAAATTTGGTATGGGGGATTTTCACTCCCAAATGAATCCATGTGCCATGTTTGAGCCCATTTACTTAAGTGGAACTCAGTATTTTGCGAGACACCCGAATTACGCCGCATTGGCATTATTGCAACGTGTTGTCATGGCATGCACCGTGCATTGGGACCTAATTACTTGCCGCTGTGCGTTGTTAGGCCCTGTAACACTAGCATGGATGCTTCTTGACTTAGCAAACATGTGTAGGATGGCATGTCGTCATGCCCATCCTCGTGGCACACACGCAGCATACGAGCTTGCCGTGTGGAAGTTTTAGGATATTGCCTTGCGTTGTTCACCCATCAGCCCTTGTCTTGTGGACTTGGTGCATAGCATACATGTCATCACATGTAGAGCATGACACTAAACAAGCATAAAGGGACTGAAAATATGAAATAACAATGTTGGCCATTAAATTAAAATCCTCCGTCCAGCCCCCATTCTCGTCATATAACCCCAATAGCCCATTATAATTTCTCTGTTGAGTAGCCACTGTATGGAAGAACTTTGTATTTCGTTAATCTTCTCTCAACCAAAGACATCATGATTGTTGTTTCCAAAATATTTCTTCCTTCTCCAATAATCGATCCATTTGTAAAGAAGTACCAGAAATTTCCAAGCTAACCACATCAGAAGGGGCATGATTTTTTAGTTGCAGCAACTGTTCACGTAGCCTACGAAGCTCGCAAAGGAGCAGGCCACGTTTCTTCTGATCCCAAGTAAAAAGACACCCTATAACTGCATGAAGCTTTTGCATTATCCCCCTATTCGATGAACCCCACAGATCAGAAATCAATGCCTGTAATTCAGGTTCTTTCATCCATACTGCCTCAAAACACTTACATCGGTAAAAATTTCTAGCAGGTTGATGTTTTACAAGAGATAAAAAATGGTCATGTGATCACTACTTGGAGACTGAATGCGATAGACTTGATAAGAGGGAAATAACTCCAACCAAGAGGATGAACCAAAAAAACGGTCTAAGAATTTTCAATTAAATTCCTAGATCTCCTACCTATCTTCCATGTATAATCATGTCCCTCGTGTTGTAGAGAGTTATTTATTTGTAATTGTTTATTGTTTTCTTTTATTTGTTTTTGTAAAAAAATTAATTAATTTATAATGGTGCTGGTATAGGCCTATTGCATTGAGTGATTTCCAAAAGTGGTAAAACAGTTAAGAAAGAAATATTTTAAGTATGCTCCTTTTAAATTTACAACTAGAAAATAGGGGACTTCAATCTTTTTTCAAGCAAAAGTTATGAAAATGATGGTACATTGTTTTTATGGAGAGAAACAAGAACTTCCAGGTGACAAGATACTTCTGAAGAATTTTCTTGGACAGAAGGTTCAAATTCATATAATGCGCCTTATGTAAAAAGTATAGCCAATTGATTATGTTAATGTGTGATTTTTTGGGGTATAGATTTTGATTGTGAAGAATTTTTCATTTAGCCCTTATTTTTTTTTTTTGAACATTATTACTTAGTTATTTTATATATAAATTTTCATATGATATTGAATTAAACAGTACATACCATTTTTTATTTATTTCTGTATAATTTGTAAATGATGATATGAAATAACATTTTGAAGTGCTTTATTAATTTATATTATTTTTTAATTTTATTTATAATGTCTTCTTTTATCATTAATTAAAGATCTTCTAGACATTGAACACCTACAACAATGCTTTATTAATTTATAGTGTTTTTTTTTTAAATTTTATTTATAATGTCCTCTTTTATCATGAATTAATGATCTTCTGGATGCTGGACACCTGCAACAATGCACAGGTTATAGGCTAGTTTATATGTATAATAAAAGAGAATACACCGATTCAATGTAATTGGATTTGCAGACTATGATTTTGCCTTTTAATTTGTTAAGGTGGTTGAGTTGTATCATAGTTTTATAAAAATTTAGCATTTTTTACTATTGCTGGAAAACTCCAAGAAAATACAATACATTGCACATCATTAAGTCTATTTTAGACATTCAAGAACATTCAAGGTATAGTAATATCTTCTCCTCTCTCACTCTATCACTTCTTTTTTATTTTCTTTCTTTTTATTATTTTCCTCTCCATCTTTTTTCCACTTCTCACCTGAGTTGATTCTTAGCTTTTCTTCATTACCTATCACATCTAATTTTTCTTTAACGAGTGCAAAATTTTTTATCTGACTTTTGTTTGGTGGTCTAGCAAGTTTTTTTAAGGTTCAATTCCCATCTAACAGTTATTGTTTTTCTAGCTTCGTACAAGTATCCTTTTCCAAAAGGAGTGAATTTGACTCACATTTTCATCTTTATTTTATTTTCTATTTTTATATTAATATTGTGATTTTTTTAAAAAACTTACTTTAATTGATGATGTTTGGGAAATTGAGATGTCAACATATATGCAACAATCAGTTTTGTATTTTTACTTTAACTGATAGGAAAATTATGTTCGACTTCAATTTGAGAAATTAATGATTATAACTTATTATTTAATTTAATATAGTTACTAATTTTGAAGATTTTTTATTCTATATTGAGTAAAGATCTGCTAAAAAATAGTAAAACAATTAATTTTAATTTTGTGAAATTAGGTTTTAAGTTTTTTTAATAATCATAATTAGTGCTTCAAAAATCTTGGTGAAGTAATAATGAAAAACTAAAATTTGCAAGTTCTAACTCTGTTTCTATTTTTTTTCATGTATTTTGTATATAATTTATTTTGTTTTTAATGAAGTTTCTGAACTTAAAGATGATTAAGTCTTCTAATTTAATGATTAAATCATATTAATAAGGTTCATGTAATATAACGCATATAATGGATCTAGCCAAATGAAAACCATTTCGTTTGTGAATATGCATATGCAGGTTTGGTTTTCCTTTTTATTTGGTTTGAATATCTATTAATCTTGATATTTGTTTCTTAATGCTATTTTTTGTATAAAATGGTGGAAGATTGAGTTTGATCCTTATATGTCAAGTGATTGGTTGCCTATTATTAATGATGCGTGTGGATTTGTCACGCTATTAGAGGTTGATCGCTCTAATTGAATTAGAACTGCATGCACAGAGAGAATATTAGTCAAGGGTGGCCGGATGATGTGTCTGGCGATAATCTCTGACGCTCAAGTCAGAACTAGGTTAAGATGGGAAAGCTCTCAAGAATGGATCTTAGTTTAGAATTTTCCTTGTATGTGAATATTACCTCTTATGGGATGTTGGACGTTGTATTTATAGGGTGAAAACCCTATTAAGGGGACATGTGTCCGTTCCGGGTACATCGCAAGGTACCACTCCGTGAAATTTGTGACACCTGTCTTCAGTGAACTTGAACCTCCGAAAGCTAATAAGAAAAATCCTATTGAATGCTTGGGGTTCAGGTAAAACCAATGTGCTCTAAGGTTCGGACAGATCATGAATAGATAGTTGTGGCCAAACCAGGCCAATGTTGAGCGATATAAATTGTCCTCTTGAAGCGTTAGCACTCGAAGGCTCTGAAGCTCAAAGAGTGCTTAAGTAAGGTGCCTTAGGCTCAAAAATATTGGCCTTCGATTGGACTAACGAGACGTTTCCCTGTCATGTCCGTGACCTTTCATCAGGCTCGGATAGGACCTTTGCATTTCCCCATGTAATGACGCTATTATTGCAGCCTCTCCCTATTCGCCACGTGGAGGGACATCTTCGATAGTCACGATGAGCATTAAAGAGTTATTATGACCATTCAAACGGGCTGCCCCCTCTGCTTCCCATTTGTCAGCCGTTTCTCTTATGCTATTAAATGCCTCTATACGGTTATATAAACCCATCTTCTGTGAACTTTTTCCACATTTTTTGCTCTATGCTTCATTGTTGTTCATTTGCTCTTCTCTTTCTTCTATCTCTTCACTGTTTTCTCTGCCACTTGCATACTTATTATTTGTTCTTCAACGGCGCTACCACAAAAACAAGCCAAAAAACATTTTCTAGAGGTGGAGAAGTCTCAAAAACAAAGTAAGGCTCAGGACACTGAGACTTACATCAATAACACCGTGAGACCTCATATTAAGGGTATCACTCCCATAACCTTCAGGTTTGGGCCCTTCCAGGAGAATATTGATGCTTTTTCTGGCTACATCCACGTTGAGCTTCCCCCTTTAAGAGCCAGAATATTCTCTACCAACCCCGCCATCGAGCTGCCAAAAGGAGATTGTGAATATGTTTAGTATTACGATCATTTGATCAGAGGCTTGCTATTTCCCCCTTATCCCTTCTTA
>CAOJBK010497612.1:0-10949 GCA_948294925.1 Codiaeum variegatum | reverse complement strand
TATAATCTTTTTTTGTTGATTAGGTTAAGTTGGTTGTAGTAAGATTATTGCCAGTCAAGTTCAGAAATCTGAGTTTCTTAGAGAACTCTTGCATTCTAAATTTCCAACTATATGGGAAGCACTATTTCCATTCCATAAACTAATGAGTAAGGTAAGGATCTGGTAGCTGATTTGTATAAAGGTAAGGATCTGGTAGCTGATTTGTATATGGTTTTGTACCCAAGGAGGACACTTGGCAGATTTAGATGCCAACCTTTGGTTATTGATATTTTTTGAAGCATGTTCTTCAATGCTTTGTTGGAAACCTCAATTGCTCTATTAGTCTAAGGTTTGTACGGAGAAGACCTGTGATGTTCTATCTTTTATTTCTTTAGGAGGGTAACTATTTCTTTTTGAAAATGAGAACCGTTAATCGAAATGATCTCATGTGGGAAACCAAACCTAGCGATGATGTTTGTTTAGATGAACTGAGCCACTTTCTTTGAGTCTAGGACTTGGTAAGGTGCAACTTCAACCCATTTGGTAAAGTAGTCAATAGCCACTAAAATGTATTCATTGCCAGTATATATTTTGGTGAGATCTTACCAATGACATCAATGCCCTAAACAATAAAGGGCCAAGGAATTGATATCGGGTTGAGTGGAGAAGAGGGGAGCTTTTGAATCTTAACTTATATTTGGCACTTAGAGCACCTTCGGGAAAATCGTCCATAGTCTCTGTTCAAGGTTCACTAGTAATTGCCTTGATTCATGATTTACAAGATAAAGCCCATCCATTCATGTGGGTGCCATCTGTCCCACCATGGATATCCTTCATGATTTTGTTAGCTTCTTCATCGGAGACGCACCTTAGGTTGATTCCATTCTAGGTCTTTTTATAGAGGATGTCACCTTTCAAGATATATCTGCTGGCTAGTTGCCTTATAGTTCTCCTTTCTAACTTAGAGGCACCTTTAGGATATTCACCTTTTGTAAGGTAGGTGTAGATGTCCCAATACCAAGGTTTTTCATTAGCATCTTGAATATTCAGATATTGGGATTGAAAGCTTGGCTTGTGCTTGATGCTTATCGAAATCAGACAAATAAGGAACCCATCATGTATTTCTATCATTGATGTTAGTAGTGCCAATGCATCGGTAAATTTGTTTTGAGTTCTTGGTAAATAGTGGAAGGACAAATCATCAAAGCTGGCTGCCAACTCTTTATATTACTTATAGTAAGGAACCAATTGCTCATCTTTGATTTTCCATTTTCCTAATGTTCGGGAAACTATAAGGTTTAAGTCTCTTTAGACTTTCAGGTTTTTGATACCGGTCTAAATGGCTGCTTCTAACCCAGAAACACAAGCTTCATACTTAGCTTCATTGTTTGTTACCTTGAAATCCAGTTTGATTGCCAGGGGTCAGATTTCATTTGTAGGTATAAGGAACACTATCTCGACACCATATCCTTTGTTGTTGGCTGCTCTATCAAAGAATAGTTTCCATACTTCATTTTGGAGAGATAAGATGTCTTCATCAGGAAACTGAGGTTCTTCTAAATGGTCATCTGTCAGGGCAGCAGCCAATTGATCAACAATGATGCTCCCTTTGATGGCTTTCCTTTTTACATATTTGAGGTCATAGGCTACCAAGATTGCCATCCATCTGGACATCTTATTGTGAAGGATAGGAATTTCCATGGGGTACTAAAGTGGACTTTTGTTAGTGAGGACATATGTGATGTATACCCTCATATAGTGTTTGAGCTTGTGAGAGACCCATACCAAAGCCAGGAAATGTTTCTCAATGTAACTGTATTTGAGCTCATGGGCCAGAATTCTCTTGCTCAAATAGTAGATGACATTTTCCTTATGAGAGTTTGAAGCATTTTGTGACAACATAGCACCCATGGCTTCATTAGTAACATTCAGGTAGAGTAGCAATGGCTTATTGAGCCTTAGAGGCTATAGAACTGGCAAATTTAAAAGGTGTTGCTTGATTTGTTTGAAGGCTTTCTAACATTCGTCATTCCACTACTTAGAGGAATTCTTCTTTAGCAAGTTGAAGATGAGACCATAAATATCTACTAACTGGTTGATAAATCGGCTGATGTACTAGAGGTGAGCCAGGAACCCTCTTATATACTTTTCAGTTTTAGGAGGTGGCATATCAATGATTGCTTTAGATTTGGTAGGGTCGATCTCGATTCCCTTCCTGCTAACCTTGTTGCTAAGGAACACTCCATATGAGGCTCCGAATATGCACTTGTTAGGATTAAGCTTAAGATTATATTATCAAAGTCTAAAAAAGAACATCTCTAGTGCTTGTAGGTGTTGTTCAACAGTGGTACCTTTAATAACCATGTCATCGACATAGACTTCCACTTCTTTGTGCATCATGTCATGGAAGACTATGATGGCCATCTTCTGGTAGGTGGTTCTGACGTTCTTTAATTTGAAAGGCATTAATCTATAGCAGTAAGTACCTCATTCTCTAATGAAGCCTAATTTCTCCTTGTTTGGAGGATGAACCAAAATCTGATTATATCTGGCGACCAGATCGATTAAGAAAAACATCTCTAAATCAGCTATTACATCTACTAGTAAATTGACATATGGCAGAGGAAATCATCTTTAGGACATGCCTTGTTTAGGTGTTGGTAGTCAACACACATTCTAACCTCCCATCCTTCTTCGGTACTAGGATAATGTTTACCAATCATGATGGTTTTAATGAATTGATGAACGAATTGCTTGGGCACTTCCTCTTTAATTGGATTAGACCAAGCCAGCTTCATGCGTCTGAGTTTTTGGTTGACAGGCTTATAGTCTGGGTAGGTTGGAATCTTATCAACGACGAAGATTTGATTAAGTCTGATCATCTCACTAGGCTTCTAGGCAAAGAAATCTTTGAATATTTTGATGATGGACACTGTGTCCTATTTGTTTGAGCATGCAGATGCAATGTATGTGTTTTTAAGCATGCCAGTGTTTATGCGCTCTTTAATTGCGCCTTTTGTTTTATTTATTTTATAAATCTCTTTTTCCTATTAACTGAGGTCAGATTCATCATTTGGAACATAAAAAGAAAATAAAGAGATAGATTTGTACTAAATTGAGACATTATCTTTTAAAAAATAGAGTTTATATAGTTTCACAAACTAACCTGATGAAATACATGTTGAACAAACATGTTTTGTCAAGAAAGATTAGGAAATGGCTGCTAAGCTTGATTGAGTTCTCATTAGTCTATCATCCTCAAAAATCAGTGAAAGGTCAAGCTCTGGCAGACTTCCTTGCTGATCATCCAGCCTAAGAAATCATTGAGGAAAGGGAGCTTCCTGTATGTGCAGTGACCATTTAGCCTTGGGCCCTCAAGTTTGATGGCTTTTCCACAAATAGATCAGCTAGGGCCAGTGTGGTAATTACATCTCCCTCTTGTACCAAAATGGCTTTAAGCTTTACTTTAGATTTTGAATGCACTAATAATCAAGCTGAGTAGGAGGCTTTAATCATAGGCCTTAAGATTCTTCAAGACCTTGGTGCCAAGGAAGTACTGGTTATTGGTGATTCACAGCTTGTAATCAAGCAATTATTTGGGGATTATAAATGCACCAGCTTATCTTTAGTACCTTATTTTATTGCCACTGTCCAACTTGCTGATTCTATTAAAAATATATCTTTTATGAATGTACCTCGAGAATATAATAGGAAAGTTGATGAATTGTCTCATGTTGCATCAGATTTGAAAATGTCAGAAGAATAAACTCATAAGTTGATTTTAGTGCAGAAAAAAAATCACATCTATCCATTCGAGAAAATGGTCTTCAATTTGAGTCATTTAATGCAGACTTGAATGTGACAGGTGATTAGCGTGCCAACATCAAGGAAAATTTAGAAAATCCCTCTAAAAAAGTATCATTCAAAATTAGAGCCTGAGCTCTGAATTATGTTTTGATTGGGGAAGACTTGGACCAAAAAACCTTTGATGGCTTACTATTGAGATGTTCTTCATTTCCTCATGCCATAAATATTCTAATGCAAGTTTATGAAGGTATTTATGGTGCGCATCAGGCTAGAAGGAAGATGAGATAGCTAATTAGGAGGCATGGTTACTATTGGCCTTCAATCTTGAAAGATTGCATCACTTATGCTAAAGGATGCCACCAATGCAAAAAATATAGAACCATTCAATGAGTACCAATTGATGACATATGTCCGTTGTGAAACTATGGCCATTTAAAGTGTGGGACATTGATTTCATTTGGAAAATCTATCCTGCTTCATATAAAGGCCATAACTTCATTATTGTAGCCACTGAATATTTCACCAAGTGGGAGGAGGTAATTCCCATGAAAAAAGTTAAATAAGAACATGTAATTGCCTTCATTAAAGGATATCATATCCACTAGTTTAGGATTCCTCAGACTATTATTATAGATCAAAGAACTATGTTCACTGGGGAGGAGATGAGAAAATTCATGGAAGATTACAATATTAAACATCTTACCTTAACTCCATATTATGCTCAAGCCAATGGTCAAGCTGAGGCTTTCAATAAAATCATCAACAACTTATTGGAGAAGATGCTTAAAGACAATCTTAGAGATTGACCAAGAATACTATCAGAAACTCTATAACCATATCGAACTTCAAAAGGAGAAGCAACTAGTGTAAGTCCTTTTTCACTTACCTTTGGGAATGATGCAATTTTTCCTCTAGAGGTACGTGTTCCATCTTTGAGAGTTATAAGGCGAAAGGATTTAACTCCTGAGGAATTTTCTCAAGCTATGTTGATGGAGATTAAGGAGGTGGATGAGAAATGACTAAGGGCCTTCACATACATGGTGGCTTAAAAGAAGAAAGTTTCAAGGTTATATAATAAAAGAATCAGGAAAAAGAAATTTTAGGTAGGTGACTTAGTGTTGAAAGTTATACTACCACTTAGAATAAAAGACAAAGAGCTAGGGAAATGGTCTCCCAACTAGGAAGGACCATTTCAAGTGCATCAAGTGTTGGATGGAAATGCTTACTAGTTGAAAAGTTTGGATGGATAGCCACACAAAAGGGTCATCAATGGAAAATACCTAAAAAAATACTTTTCCACTATGTGGGAAATGTCAGTGAAAAAATAGTTGCAATGGCGTCTTAGCCAAATAACTACCAATTCATATTGTTATGCCCTATAAATAAATAAATGAAGTTTTATTCAGTATTTGAATAATGTTTTTTTATTTACCTCAGAACAAAATAAAAGAAAAGTTGTGATTTTTAATAAAATTTTGGCATCATCTTTGCTGATTTTTGCAATTTCCTTATGCAAATGCATGGCTATGGTGTTATTGTGTGAAAAGTGTTCTGAGAAAAATCAACAATTTCCAAAAGGAATTTGTGCCTTTGGCTCATATTCCTTAAGCCCAAGGCCTTCATTAGTACCTGTTCAAAGTCACATCAATCCAAAATTCCCAAACAAGTTCAAGTTCTACAACCATAAGTAAAGAGAAATGATAACAATATAGAGAAATGGATCAAATAGCATCAAATTCAAATATCTTGAGGCTTTTGTAAGCCTCATTGCACTTGTGCTTGCATTATGCCACTTCTTTTTCTTGCTTCTTCCATTCTTGGACAACCTCACTCTGATTAGACAAGAACGTCTATGGGGCCTTTGCTTTATCAATGGCTTATTGACACTCACTACTCATTAACTTATTCATCCTTCACATTTCAACCTTCTATGCTTTCATGAAAGCCATTTATTCCTTAAGGAAAGCAAGGTCTACACTCACCTTGTCAAAGGAAACTTTGGCCTCATCTCATTTAGCCTTCATCTCTTTGATTTCCTCTTGTTGTTTTTTATGTTCGACTTTTTTACTGGTTGATGTGAGTCAAATTATTTGAAATATCTATCTGCTTGGCACATAATCATTTCTTTAAGTGAAGATACCGATGTTGATTTGGTGCTTCTCTCTAAGATGCCAAAGCTCTCTAATACATCAGATTTCTATGGATTGGTGAGTGTCCTAAGTCTTTTAGTGGCCATGATCTTCAAAGTTTCTTTTTCTTTAGCAACCTCTTCCTCAGTAGGTACTCTATTTGTAATCTAATCCTGGTCTGAGGAAGGTGTATCAAAGAAGCTCAAATACAAGAAAAGATCATCTTCTAGCATAGCTTGCCATACATCTGAATCCTATTCATGAAAATCAAAGTAAGAATCCCTAATACTCAAGTCAAATAATTAGTAAATATAGGAAAAATCCATGAACAAGTAAAGAAAATAAACCTTGATAGCATGAGGATGGCTAACTGGTGACTAGACAACTGGTGAAGGAGGAGGGGCTAGTTCCTTTTCTTATTATTGAATAGGCCTGTACTATAGGTAAAAAGAGTCATCTTCCTTAGTGGAAGAAGATCCTGCAGAGGAAGGAAAGTTTTGAGGTTGTTTATGGGCCTCTCCTTCTCTTGCATCAACTGTTTTCCAATGGTAAGAAAATCACAAAGGTAATTCCTCAATGCTGCAACAATAATATATAAAATAAAAATCATGAAGAAATGAGAAGTACTTACTAGAACCTAAGGTTGACTATCACTAAGTCTAGTTTCTTTGCTTTCTTGGTCGTTGTTTGGGCCGCCTTTAGTTTTAAAGATGCTTTACTAGGAGGTGGATATGTTATGGTTTTGGTTGATTTTTTCTCTACTTTTCTTTTCTAAGGAACCATGGCCTGCTTCCCTTTGTTGGAACTGGAAGCTGAGGCTTTTCCCTTTTTAGTAGAAGCTTTCTGTTTCATTTCCTCAGATGCCTCAAGGGTAGCATCTCTATCATCATCAACCTCTTCTATAGTTATAAACACAAAGACAAAAAAAATGAATCAGTGTTAAAATGAACAAAGTCAAAAGCAAAGTGATATTCTTACTTGATGATCTCGAACCTGACTCCACAAATATTGGTTGCTGAGTATTACACCAATGAACATGATTGTTCACATCTTACTCTCCCATCGTAGTCACATGGAAAGTGAGTCTAAGAAGTGTTAGGCTTAATACTGACTATGTCATCAATAGAGCATTTTGCTGGATCTCTATATATAGAGGGATGATGGAAGCATCTAGAGTAATGTGAGGCATTCCTGATAAAAGATTAAACTAGTGGGCACAAAGGAATGGCATGTAAAACTCAAAGCCATGGGCGTGTAGGTTAAACCACCTTGATAGTTAAAAGCATTCTTGGCACCAGTAATGAGCAGTCTTGGTGAAGTAACTCAGTAAAAAATCTATTTTTGAATCAAATCCTTGCATGGAGAAAAGAATTCAAGCTACCTTGGATCATCATACCAATATTTGAAAAGGCATAATTTCTCATTTTCTATTTTCCTCCCCAAACTTGTGAAAAAGGATCTAGCTTCCTTTTCCTCCCTAGAGCTCTCACATCTCAACAACTGCACTCCGATGTTAGAAACTATAAAGAGAGGTAGTGGGGAAGGATAATCACTCAACTCTAGAAAAATATGCTAACAACCAACACTAAAGAAACCACAAGCTTCCATTCAAGAACTTCATTGGACTATACTACACACATCTCCTCATCTGAGCATATAGATTACCTAAAAGTATGGTCCCTAGTGCATAATGGTCTCCATGGACTAAGGCCTATGCCAAAAATATGTACCTGACATTAAGTCTCCCTGAGGAATGACATAAAATGTCTTCATAGTAGTACCCATAAGAAATCCATATGCTGCTTAAAGTCTGATGTTCTTTCTTTGTCTACATACTTTTGAATAGCACTAGCATATGAATCAAAGCTCCTTGAAGTAAACTTTACCTCAGAGAAGCGTCTCTCATCAATTAGGCATATAATGTCACTCCCCATAATAGACAGTCTGATGATAGCAAACACATTAAGCATGGTGACTATCATATGGTCAAATGGGAAAATGAAAGTACTGATGCTCAGTGCCTAGAATCTCATAGCTGTAGTAAGGAGTTCAAATATGTATGGTACCTCTCTCAAGGTCATCTCGATAAACTATGAGATGCCTAATCGATCCCACTTTGCACCATAATGCTTTCTCAACTGTTGGACCCACTAGCCCTATTCGAGAATGAGCTTCACCCATAACTTTCTAACGTCAGGAGTTGTTACTTGGGATAAATAAATCATCTCATTGGAAATCTTTAAGTAGGATAAGAAATCCTTAAGTAGGGGCGAAGAGGGTTTCCTGTGGCAAGTTGTTTAGAGGGAGTAGGAGTCAACCTAGCTGTTTGTTAGTTTTTACTTCTGTAAGAGAAACCCCTAAGGAAGTAAGGAAATTTTGGGTCGATAAAGAGAAACCTCTGAGGAAATTGTTTAAAAGCAGTTAAAATACTTACATGATGTCTAAAAAGTGGGACATGCCCTAACTTATATGCCTTTTACAATCTTGATCTTTACTCCCTATGGAAGAAATAGACATAAGCACACATATGGAAAATACAAATGATTTCTTTCTTTGAAATGTGATTTACCTCAAATTCAATGAGTAAATCCTCAGAAATCTCACCAGGAGGATGTGATGATATATGTTCAAGAAAATATGTGTTGGAATCAGGCTATCAAGAAAGTAACAAGAATTTGAAAGTTAGAAGCTCACTGGTTGAATATTCTCTTTAACCTTCAAACTGCTAGCACCTTTGGAACTCATAGATTCTAAAAACCAATAGTTGAATCAGGTCAGAATTCTAAAATTGTCATTCATTTTGATTTTAATTCAATAATTTATTCATGGAAAAACATACAATTATGGATCAAGTTTAACAAATAATGCTAAATTTCCCTGATGAATCATGTTAGGCATCAATCATTATATGAAACTCAAATGCATCAGGATAATTGTGTGTTTGTGGTTATGCTAACCACACGGTGAGGCTACATGAAATATGGCATAATACAAAGTACTACTCCAATTTTTGTTGTCAGAGCCATAATTGTTTGAGGAATTAGTTATGGAACTATCAATTCACAATATTGAAACCAATTCATTAGAGAGAAATTTTGAAAAACTGACATTTTGGCTTGAGGAAGTACCAATTTATAGTTGAAATTTCCAAAACTTCCTTAGGAGAAATATTGAGTTTGAAAGTTTTTTCCTGAGGAAGCTTGTTTACTCAAGCCCATTTCAATTATTTCTATCAAATTATCAACAAAAATTTGACAAGTATCAGTGCAAAATGGATTTGTAGAAATTCAAGTGACAATAGTACTGATAATGTCCTTGAGGAATTCAAAATTTCAATATCACAACAATTCAATATTGCGAGCTCATCAAGTCAAAATTCATTTTTTCTTGAGGAAATTAAGTTTCTCAAATAAAATTTAGAATCAAATTGCTAAAATTTATCTATGCATTAGGAAAATTTAACACAGTTTAGAAAAAATTATCAAATTCAAGCAAATTCCTCAATAAATCAACAAAATTTCTCAAGATCAAAATTCAAAGAAAATTAAACAAAACTAAAATTTACATCTCTTTCTTCTTAAATAGGCTTGAGAGAAATCTTTCTTTCAATTTTGGAGTCGAAGTTTGAGAAGAAAATTGTTGGTGTTTCACAATGAGGAATTTCCCCCAATAATGCCAAATTTTGCCTTCTTGTTCGCCTCTACTGCTATTGTGGTTGTTGTTCGCTCCTACTCTGGTAGTCGAGTGATGAAATCATGCAATGGTAGTGGTGCTGGTGGAGGGCGACGGGCTTTGATGAGCCAGACTTATTCTCTTACACGTTAGAAGGCACGCACATTGTCTTTTGTCCGTTGTGAGTTTGACGGTGCTGGTGGGCCAAATCTGGCGGACGACGGTCCGATCTCTTCCTTGCATGGAAGATGATCATGACCCAAATTGAGGATGCTTACATCTACTACAGTCTGCTGTAGCTGGGCTCATGCTATTGATGGCAGTGATGGCTTTGGCTTCCGCTATTGCTCCGCCCACGGTGATCCAGCGGTCGTGATGAGGCTTCTCTTGTCAATATTTTCATTGAGGTTGTGAGAAGAAGGGAAAAGGGAAGTGTAGTTTGATAATTTTTTATTAAAATGGGGAAATATTGAATTCATTTTAGAAAAGGTATTTTGTTGATTTTCAAAATTGAAATTTTTGGGGGAGCAAGAAAAATTAATTGGGATTTTATTTTGGGAAGGGGGAAGGGGGCTTTGTAGTGGTTTTATCTGAAAAGCCTGAGGAATAAAATTTCAAATCCCATAGAGTATGCTCTTTTAAACATTCCCCTTGATTCAAAAGAGCTTGATGATTACGTTTCCTCTCTTTATGGTTCTGTTTATCACCACGAGTCGTAAGATCTTGTTGTTTTAGGCCGTAGGCCACCTTGGGTCCCACCATTGGGGAATTTGAGTTTAAAAGCTTATTTTACATATTTATAAGATTTGGATCAAGCTTACAACATATGAAGGGCATTATTTGTGCCTAAAAACAAATTTGGGCTTGAAATTGGAAATTAGTTGAATTGGAAATAAATAAAGGCCCAAGTGAAGTTAAAATTTGAGCAATGGTCCAAACCCATTTGACAAAGTCCACTTTTAATGACTAAGCATCATGTCATTAGAGAATTATAAAACTAAGAGTCTTGTAGACAAATGTATATAATGCATAGTAACTGTGCATTTATTGTTAGCAGTGTATGCCCTAGAGCTTACACTCAACATGTGAATGTAAACGAATACCTAACTGGCTTTTGTATATATGTTCTTTAAGTGGATACATTCCTAGTATCGAACGTATATATGTCCCTTAAGTATTCTATAGGGAATCTATTCTCAAAGAGTTTGAGAATATGAGTGGCAGATTGCCCTTTTAACAGATGCTTTAAAAGTTGTTCATGGTCATAGGATTATTGGTAGGGACGCCATTAATCCGGAAGACCATCACCTCTATTGTCATCCATGATAAGTATGAGATACTTATTGGTATGGAGGTAGTGAG
>CAOJBK010497264.1:0-11921 GCA_948294925.1 Codiaeum variegatum | reverse complement strand
TCAAGGGTATAGATTCCAGTACTCTTTTTCATTGCTTCCGCTTTTAGAGATTTCCAGATATTTATTTGGGCGGACTGAGTCCGAACCCTTTTCTTTTTGTAATAAACATAGACTATTGAACTGCTATTTTCATTGTTTCCTTATTATTGCCTGAGACTTAAAGTTTGAGAATCTGTTTGGAATTATGGAACATGGGTATTGCATTTAGAAATTTTGTTTAGTTTATAAGGCTTGTGTGGATGGACTCCGGTCTAGCTGCACGCCGGTCGCGATCCTGATTTGGGTCGTGACAGTTTCTTCAAGAGAACGACACGGATAGGAAGATAATATAGGATGAGTTGTCATCTAGAGAGATCCAACAAAATGGTCAAGTAAAATTGATCAACCCTATGAATAATTTTTCCAATTAATAATGTATCCACACAAAAGGACCTTGAAGGATTAGTAGTGTATCTCACCTATCAGAGAGATACAAATTTCTTCATAGGAATGTACAAGAGTTGTTCATTTATGAAGAAAGTTGATCAATAGTTGATCCTACTAGAATTGAGAAAACTATATGAGATATAGATTCTTTAAAATGGTAAAAGCTATGAAATTTAAATGGATTTTGTGTATGCGAACCAAGTCTGTGAACTTATAAATTCCACATAAGGGTTGATTCCCATAGGATAAAAGGAATTTCAAGTGAGAGATTGGCATAGATGAAAATGTGACAACTGTATATGCGTACCAAGTCTATGGACTTATAAATCCACCTAAGGGGTAATTCCCATAGGATAAAAGGAATTTCAAGTCAAGGATTAGTACATACGGAGATGTCCTAACGTTTAAAGCAAAGCTCATACTAAAAACATTTTGCTATGTGGAAAAAGGGTTTATCGTCGGTAACCTACTTTCCAAAGCTATGCTTAGATCCATAATAATTTTGTTAGCAACTCCATAAGACTTAGGAGAAATCACCTATATTCTTAGAATTCAAATCTATGAGATAGATTGAAAGAGAATAATAGGTTTCTCCAAAAGTTAATACTTGGAAAGGTGTTGAAGTGTTCAACATGCCAGTTTTCAAGAAGGGATAATTGTACTGTTAGTATGATAACATACATATACCCAATCTAGGATGAAATCACTAGATCATGGTCAAAGTAATCCTTTAATACTTGAAAAAGTGCTAAGGATTTAGTTTTAACTAAATGGAGAAAATAATTTAAGGATTGATGGATTCAAAGAAATGGATGAAAAAGAGTAAATCTTTGAATTTGTTTAACCTGTAATATAGGAGTAGTTTGCTAGAAGAGTTACAAGTAATGAATTATTGCAAACTCTATTATAGATGTTGAGTATTTTGCTGCATAAGATGCAACAAATGAAAGGTTTTTAGATTTAAAGTCCTTAATTGAACTAAGTGTGGTTCCTTCCATTCATTCACCCGTTTCTCTCTACTAGGAAACGAATGGAGCCATTGCTCTGGCAAAGGAACCAAAGTCTCATTTGAAATCCAAACACAAAGAAAGGTGTCGGCTGGTAACACAACCAAAGCCATGTTTTCAGACAAGGTCATTGGGACATGTAAGGCAGAATATAGTGTCGGCTGGTAACACAACAAATCTGTTGACTAAAGTTATGAGTCAACTAACAGTTAGACTTCCATCTTCAAAGATGAGTCTTAGATACATAGTTTTTTTGGCTCTAGATTAGCTCAAGTGCAAGTGGTAGATTGTTAGCAATGTATGCACTAGAACAATTGACCCATCTTTGGGACATCATTGGAAAGCTTACTAATGGACTCAAGGAAGTAAGGCCTATCCCAAAGAGCACTGTAAGAACTGAAGAAAGCACCTTTAGTACTAAAAAGGACAAAGGGAAAGACAAAATTATGGATCTACCTAAACCAGCACCCAAGGTTCTAGGCAAAAAGTCATCCTCACTAAAGATTAAGGATTAAGCAACTTACAGATGTTGTGAACCCTTTATCTTCTCAAAATCTCTCAACCAAAAAGCATGTTTTTTATTTGTTTGTTGTTTGTTAGTTTTTTATGTCTTAGGCCCCCCATTTTTTTTATGATGTCAAGGGCGAGAACATTATATGTTGTTAGTCTCATTTCAAAGTCCTAAGCATAATGATTTCTTAAGTTTACTTGAAAGCTCCTAATGCATGACCTGAGGGGGAGCTTGTGTTCCTTGAATGTAAAACCTAATTTTAATGAATGAAAAAGTTTCAAGTATAATTATTTTCACTCATTCATCAATTCAGGGGGAGGCTCTTAGGAGCCTAATTGGAATTACCTAATTCAAATCTAAATCATTTCATGAACTTAATTCAACTCTATATCTTTGGACATGTCTTTTAAAGACAGTTTTATCATCATAAAAAAGGGGGAGAAGGTTAGACTCACATGGTTTAGCACTCTAATTTTGATGATCACAAACTGATTATTATGATTAGTCCACTAACCATTTCATATAGGTCAGTAGTATGTTGATTAGGTCCCTATGCAAACTGGGATCGGCAAGCTTCAAGAGGTAGACCGTTAGGCCCCTAAGAGGCTGGCATCAGCGACCCAATGGAACCATCAGGAGCCTATCTAAAGAATGCCTAAAAGGCTAGCATCAGCGACCTAATGGATCCATCAGGAGCCTAACTGAAGAGCGCCTAAGAGGCTGGCATTAGCAACCTAATTGATCCATCAGGAGCCTAACTCAAGACAAGATGTTAGATAAAGTGTAAAATGGATCATTGTCAACATACACATGCATAAAATAGCTTTTTCATGAAACAAAATTTTTATGCATGAAATCCTTAACTTATCAGGCCATTGACTTAACTCATCAGGCCACTGACTTGAGTTATCAGGCCACTGATAGGTTAAGAAAGAATAATCAGTGACCTAACTGATCCTTTTGTTAAAACGGCTAGAAAAATTTCAAGGACTAAAAAGTTATTTTTTAGCAAAAAGCATATGTCAAATCAATCATTCTTTGAATAAGACATAATTGTTGGAAAATTTTCAACTTAATATATTTTATTTCTCTCTCTAATAGCTAGTTTTCAAAACCACTCTATAAAACCATTTCTCTCACTTCAAACTAAACATATGAAAATAAAACAGAGAAATATAGAGAGGCTTTGATTGAGAAAAGTGGTGTTCTTTAATTTTTCCAGGAATTTTCAAGAAAGCATTTAATTCTTTCCATCTTTTGTCTTGAATTTCTTCATCTACTCTTTCTCATTCATTTGAAAGAATTTATTATGCATTTATTTTAAATCTCAAGTTTGCATTTATTTCAAATCTTTTAAAGCTTGAGTTCATCATATAAATTTCTTTCATACCAACATATTCTTTAAAACTTCATTGATTTAATCTATTGTAGGATATGTTGTAATAAACATTTTTGTTTCTCTTTGTATTTTCAAAACTGAACTGGTTGTACAGGTTCATCAGGCACCTAATCAAGCATGTGGTGTATTAAGGGTGTCATAGCCACCCAATTGAAAGTTTATAAGGTTCATCTATTCGTGTGAATAGGCGACAGGTATTCAGAAGCCTTGAAAAAATTCTGAGGGACTGGAGTAACTGTTGGTTCTCCTGGGTTAGGTCCCTAATCAGTCAAGACTGTAAGGCGGGACTTGAGTAAATGTTGATTCTCCTGGGTTAGGTCCCTAATCAGTTAGGACTGTAAGGCTTTGCTCTAGCCAATTGAAAAAGAGCACACTAGTGGAAGTCCCAGAACTATTGGTTCTTGGGGACTGGATGTAGGCCCGTGTGCTGAACCAGTATAAACTCTTATGTTATATCTATTTTCAATTTCTTGCATTGCATTAGATCCTTAATTATGACACTGGAATTAAAACTAATATATTTTGCTAAGTTGTTTATACTAAGCTTCTGGGACTTATTTTCATATCTCATTTTCTTTTCATTGGGTTATCTCTTACTTTGAAAGTATATTTGGCTCCTATACATAAGGCACTGACTTACTGTTGTAAGTATCTTTAGGGTGCTAATCAGCACGATAAGATATTTGTGCAGTGTGCTTCAGTCCTTAGCTTGTTATTCCTTGAAAAATTTATTATTCTATCAGCATTTTCACCTAACCTAAATTAGTGCCCTAACACAAAAGAAAAGGTGAAAAATGCCAATTCACCCCCCTCTTGGTCACCTGATCATACTCACAGAAAAAACAACTAAACCTGGAATATCCATTTGAGAGAGAATTTGAAATCCCAATCTAATTATTTTTTTTAAGAGATGAGGGATACAAGAATCGATTTGGCTCTGATACCATGTGAGAATTTATGAATGGGATGGGTAATAATGTTTAGGCTAATGCATGGCTAAAAGGTTAGAACTAACTAATTAGGCATGATGTTCTAAGCACTATATACCCAAGTGTAGGTTTGTAATCTTTCGATGTGGAATTGATAATCTCAACAATGACCAATAATTTTTTCACGGAAGACTTTAATGTTATTAAGAACCATGTCATTAGCTAATATTATAATCTTTTCTGTTTTATTCCTATGATTAGAGATTTTTCTCTAATTAGTAGATAATTCCTTAGTTAGTTTCTGATGAAGATAATATATTGCTCACAATTATTCTATCTTTGTGAAGTACATATGTTCATAGTCTTAATCCTAGTAGTTATCTCATCCCAGATGGTTTCACATGCCATTTTTTTCTAAACCTACTAGTCGATTGTTGGTAAGGAGGTTAGTGTTATTGTTCTATCTTTCTTCACTTCAGGTAATATTATTTCAAGTCTGAACTCTAAACTTAAGGTTTTATTACCTAAGGTGGAAAGAGCTAGTGAAATTTCGATGTTTCGTCTTATTATTTTGAGTAATTTCTTTGTAATATTATCTGGAAATTTTGGTTGATAAGCTCAATTTGATTGCATCTAGAATTATGAGCAATAACCAATTTATTTTTATTAAAGGATGCCAAGTTGAAGATTGTAAAATAGCTGCATTTGAAAACTTTAATATTCTTAACTCCAAATATTGAGGAAGGAACACGGCTCTTAAATTAGATATAAAAAAGTCCTTTGATTCTATGGAATGGGATTTTATCATGGTTGTCATGTCTTGCTTTAGAATTTTAGATACTTTTGTGATTGGCTCTTTTCAATTTTTAGTTCATCCAACTTGTTGGTTATTATAAATGGCTCTCATAGAGGTTACTTCTCTATTAAGTGGCATGAGGTAAAGAGAGCCATCATCTTTGATCTTCTTTTGCCTTCTACAAATTGTTTGAGTAGATTATTATAACATCTTTTTATATTGGAGTGCTAACTGAGATGCATGGTGGCAATAATTATGAATGTTTCTTATTTATTCTATGCTAATGACATTTTAGTTTTTGTTTGAGCAACTCGGGCTAATTTTTCTAAATTAGTTTATATTCTTAATTATTATTGTTCTCTTTCTGGGGAAATATATTAATTGGAATGAATTAGAGCTTTTTCTCAGTAGTTCTTTGACTCTAGCTTTAAAATGTTTGGGAAGGAATACGACTCTTAAATTAGATATCAGAAAGGCCTTTGATTTTATGGAATGGTATTTTACCATGCTTGTCCTATCTTTTCTTTGGCCTTTTAAATGCTTTTTATGATTGGCTCTTTTCAATTTTTATCTCAACCAAATTGTCAATTACTTCAACATAGTGGAATGTTGCTCACACCTTTTTGCTACCTTTATTTAGCAGGTTCTAATAGCTTGCAACACTCCATTTTATAGTGTTCTTAGGCTAAAGCAATGTGTCAGGCCTTATGTGAATCATTTCAGGTGCTACCTTTGAACTTTTCACCTATTTTTCATTTATTTTCATTGGCAATTATTGTTTGTTTATCTTCTCAATTATTCATGTTATGGAAATTTGACTTCTTTTCCATAGTTTGGATAATTTGGAAATCCAAAAATTTTAAGTTGTTTCAAAATTCTTTCACTCATATTGGCATTTTTACTTGAAATCTTTGTAAGTCAATTAAAGAGTTAGATATTTTCAACATGGTTATATGGACAACATGCAAGTTAATCTATCTATTCTTCAACCATTGCGTGTGTCAGGTATTCCAAAACTTGCACCTCAGTTGATTGAAGTTTAATGGTTCACTCCTTCTTTGGTATAAATGCAACATTAATGGCTCTACTAGAGGTTACCAAGTAGTGCAAGAGTTGGTGGAGTTTTTTTACTTAATAATGGCTTTGTTATAAGATCCTTTGCAATTCTTTTTTACTATAGATTTATATATAAAACTGAATTGAAAGCTTTCATTACAGTTGTTAATTATGCTTGCAAGTTAAGTTTTCTCCTATATGGTTTGAAAGCGGTTCTTTAACAATTATTTATTGGGTGAGTTCCAAAACGTTAGAGGTTCCTTGGCATCTTAGAATAGATTGGTATAAATGTCTTAACTTCTTGGATTTTCACATTAGTCAATACTTATAAGAAGGGAAATTTTGTTGTAGATAAATTGGCCTCGATTATTGTTACTCTTCTAATAGAGGTTTGGTGGAATTCTTATCCACTTGAATGTAATAACTAATTTTCAATGACACTACGAGCCTTATAATTTTTGCTTTTATTATCTTTGTATTTGTTATTGCTGAGATGGTATTGTGTGGACCCTGGCCATGCAGTTTTGTGGTTAGGGCCCATAATTTTAAATCATGTGTTTCTTCTTCTCTATTGCAATTTAGAAATTTTAAATCTCTCTTCAAGCTTTAAAAAAAAACTCTCTCATTTATCAACCATGGATGAAAAGTGTAGAAATCAAAGAGTACAAGCAGAGTTCGATTAAGATATGCGTCAACATCATAACCAAAGCTACTCTACTGATTATTTATTTTTTCCTTTTCTTTATCCCTAACAAATTTATATGATTGTTTTGGGTCTATCTAGGATTCATCCCTGGTTTCTTAATTTAGAATTTTAAAAATACTAGGTTTTCTTCTTATTATTTTAAGTAATTACTTATTTGCATAATTGTTTGTTTATTTAATTAATTGTAATGAGCAATTAATTATTTATATTACAATTAAATGGAAGATTTTGGTGTCTCATATTGAATTTTTTGTTGAAGATTAATCGATATACATTGTTCCCAATATGAGAATGGATTCTCTCAACTTTATTTGTGTATTTCACTCTTTATCTCTCTATGTTTGTTTGTATGTTTGCTTGTGTATAATTTCACATCTAATGTACATTCAGATAAGTCAAATGTTTATTTCTGTTATTTCTAATGTATGATTCAGATATATATAATATATAATTTAGATATATATCTATGATATATACTCTAAATAATTATCTTATGTTAAAAAAAGTTACTTTTTAAAATATTTCATGTATAATTTAAACACATATAAAGTATAATTCAAATATATACAATGTGTATTTTTATTTTTTAATAAATAATTCAAACATATATATAATGTATATTTCTATTATTTTAATATATAAATCACATATCTATAATGTATATTTCTTTTATTTTTAATATATAATTATGATGTATCATGTACGATTCAAGAAAAGATGTAAAAAAGTATAATTTGAATACAAAGTTCAGATGTAATGTAAATATGCAATGAATCTAAGGTGAAAATCTAATAAATATAAAGTGAATGTGTAATAAATATTCATTGAAAATAAATTTTGAATTAAATAAATTAAATAAAAAGAAAAATAGAAAGAAGAAGATATGAAAAATGAAAAAGAAAAAAATTTGAAAAAAAAAATACAGAGAGAGTGGGAATTGAACCCACTACCTACTAGACTAAAATTAAGAAAATAAGTTATTTCAACTATATCTATCTATTATTTAATTATGACATGTTTATTTATATATAATCTTTGTCACGTCCAGTTGTACTATGGGTTCTGAATTACACAGTTGCATAGTCTAGGAGCCATGTAATTTTGTACAGTTACTGCACCTTTGGATTGTATGAATTCTTTTATTATTTATTCTTTCTAATAAAATTTTGAATTTTTTAACGTGATATTTATGCTAGGAGGTGTCAGCCTATCTAGGATACTTGGTGCACCTCTTATTATGAGATGCTAGAATATATATATATATATATATATATATATATATATATAAACCAATAATGATGAAAATGGAAAAAGAAAATTAATATTAAGATACTAACTACTAGAACCATCGCCACTCTCTTACTTCCAATTATAAGTTAGACTAAACTCGATTTTAGTCTCATTATATCGGTAAGAGTGATAGTGATGAGGAAATTGTAAAGAGGAAACGCGGGCATCCTAAAAAGTCTTCTCCACTGCACGATAATATTAGCATCAAGCTCACTCCTATACCACTATCGAATCAGTCACCACATTTAGACCAATTCGAATAATCTATTGCAAAAAAAAAAACGCTATGGGTATGTCTCTTATTTTTACTCCATGAGACAGACCATATCACATAATAATGTTTATAATTAGCTAATTATTTATTTATAGTTATGATTTACAGATATATAATATTTTATTTTTTTATAGATCATTAAACTATTATATACTCTTCTTATGTCATGCATATTATTCTAACCTCTCTAGTAGAGGATCTTGATCTGAATGTAAGTAGTCTCAACTTAAGCAGCACAGATAAAAATCTATACTCTTTTGACTACTGTTTACCTGGACGCTTGGTAGGCAATAAGCTTGTTAATTTTCAAATGATGAATGATACTATAACATCAATTTGGCAGACAATCAATTGAATGAGATTTGCTATGGAGGGAGCTTCTCTATTCTGATTCCATGTAGAAGTTATGAATCATGTAATAAGGAAATGATCATGGCAGTTTCGCTAGAAAGTAATGGTCCTTAGTCGTTTTTCAGGCAATGTACCAACTCAAATAGTAGAATTTGATTTTGTTACTTTTTGGATACAAGTAATAGATGTTCCTCCTAAGACCAAAGTGGGACTAGTGGCTAAAGCAATAGGTAATGTTATTGGTACTTTTGATGCAAAGTCTCTACAACTCCGAAAATCTTTAGAATAAAAGTTTTTATTAATATAAAAAAATCCCTTCCCTGTGGCCTTAATCTCAAGCTTCAAGGCATATCTATTTGGATTTCCTTTCAGTATGAAAAATTACCTAGCTTTTGTTTCATTTTTAGGATACTTAGACATTGAGAAACTAAATGTGAAATTGCTTTTGATAATTCTGCATTAAAGATCAAACCTCATCAGTATGGTACTTTTTTAATGGTTAGTAATGAACAAGTTAGTGGGTCAACCCAGCAAGTTGGTATTACATGGCTTCATGGGGAAGGATGGAGTACTGAAATGTATGAAAACTTAGAGATGTTGCAATTTAACACTAATATGGGCTCTTCTCCGAATTTGAGTGGTGTTTGTCCATCCACTCAGAATACATATTATAGTTGTCATACGACTATGAAAGTGGGACCCATTGCTCTACTACCATATCCTACACCAATTGATCATGTTTCAATCCCTTCATAAAAAATTAGTACAATAGGTACATAGTTTGATTCTCTTGGGGAGGCACGTCCTACATTGAAGTTTGACAAATCTTTAGGATTTGTGTGTGAACCTAATGATAAGCATGTTATCAAGGCTCTCAAATATAATATTGCTAAAGATGTTGATTGCTGATGATAATCCCCTTCTTTATTTTTAGTGTCTTTTTTTTTAGTGTTTGATTTTGCTTGTTTCTTTTAACTTTGGAATTTAGGCATTTCCAAATTCCTTGCTTAGTCTATAGGGAGGTTTTTTTTTTCATCCACTTGTAATTTTCATAAGTTGATTTTTTTCTCAAATATTAATAAAAGAATAATGTTTATAAAAAAAAAATACAAACTACTCAAGTCCAACAAGCTATACTAAATACATAAAAATAATTTTAATATCTTAATATCATATGAAAAAACTCTAAAACTCTAAAATACATTCTATAACCATAAATTACAAGTGGCATACCAAATAATACATAATAAAATTTATAAAGCTAATATTTTATAGATATCAATAATATCTATTTTTAATAGACAATATTATCCATACTTATAATTATCTGAAATTAAATAAGAAATAAACATATTTGCTAAATCTATACTCAAATTCTTAACCACACTTTTTTTTTTCAATTTTTTTTTTAAGCATACCCCTATCTACACTGATCCCTTACTCCCAATTCTTGCATCCTCCATCATTTCTCCTTTTATCTCCAATTCTAAACCTTAATCTTACCATTCCCCCTTCAAATTGTTATTAAAGTAAAGCTTATTGGAATATTATTTGTAATGAAAAAACATTGATTTTAAGAAGCCATACTATTATTATTAACATAGCATTCCCCTATATACATCCACACATTTTCTCCCCCTCTTCTATATCCATCTCTCTTAATTCCAATTTTTCAATCATTCTGAAGAAACTTCTTTTAATTTTCTTTAATTTCATGCTTTTTTGAGTTATGGTGCATAAGTCACACGTTTTAATTTACTTAACACTTACATATTTTAGATATTTGTGGGTTACGAATCACCAAACTATCTAATTCAGAAACCACAAAAAAGTAAAATCTAATTCAGAAACCACAAAAAAGTAAGGGGTGTATAAATTCAAATAACATTAAAGAAAATTTAATTAAATATGTTTCTTTGTGAAAGTTACCATCTAAATTGAGAGAATTTTTCATCTAAACAATGCAATAAAAATTTATAGACAAATTCAATGATTTAAAAAAGGGAAAAAAAAAAAGAAGAGTTCTAAAAACCAGGCCTTTTTAAAATAAAAATAAAAATTGACAAAAAACTAAGAAGTTAAAGATATTACCAAATCAACTTCTTGATTTGATGCTCATTTAATTTTCATGTCATATATAGAAAGTCCACTTTACAATTTCTTTTTTCCCCCAAAAATTTAATTGAATAACGAAAGATTCAAACATAAATGCAGTTGAAATTTTCATGGATTTAATTGAGAGTAGAAGTCATGAATCGGTATTTATATGTCAGGCAGTCCAATTTTAATTGAATGAAATGACTCATATCTATAAAGAATCACTAATTCACTATATTTTAGATAGGAAATAGGAAATAGGAAATGCCGTCTAGATATGATGCAAGAGACCTATTCTAGTTGACAATTAATTGAAATTAAAAAACAAAAAACAAAAGGAAAGGAGAAAATAAATATACATATCAGTAATGATACAACCCTGCATCAGTATGATTCGACATCAATTAGGGTTCGGAATTCTGTATCAGTATGGTTCGACGCCAAAAAAAGAGTTCGAAATTAGACAGAGTTTGCTAATCCCGAACCCTTCGAAGCGTCAGAGATCTAGACCAATAGCTCTCGGGGCTCGGACGCCTGGCAGACAGGCTGACTGCATAAGTAAGTAGCCATTCGGTCATGTCACAGTCACATCAAGGTACATGTGGACTACCCAAAGCAAACATGTGTCCTAACTTTAAGGGCTCAAACAGACGTGTGTCACAGCTACAAGGACTTAGTCTTATAAATACCTCTCAAAGCGTCTCATTTAGGTATAATTTTTTACACACTCACTAAGAGTCACACATTTTATTTCTGAGAGTTTTCTCACAACTCTTCTATAGTAACTGACTTGACCATTGGAGGGTTTAAGTCGGACATCCATTCGGCCACCCCTGACCGTTTCTTTGTCCTTACAGGTTCTTTCAACCTATCCGAAAAAGTTATGTTGAGACTCTGTGGAACCATTCCACTCATCAAGTATGATTTTTTTTTTTTGACAAAGAGTATGATAATTGAAATATACTTGCAGTAGTACCTTAAAATCTAACATGATATGTGTTTTCTGGTGTGTTAGGTAGGAAGCTTTTATTTGTTTGATTCATTTAACATTGCCAAGTTAAATGAAATGTCCCTTGGGC
>CAOJBK010497051.1:0-13087 GCA_948294925.1 Codiaeum variegatum | reverse complement strand
TAAAATATTTTTTTTTATAAATTGATTTTTGAAACATTGACATAAAAAAATAAAACAGCCGCTTATTTGAAAATAGAGAGAATAATTAATATATATATATTGAACTAGGGCGGGTGCGAGTGGGTTTAACAAATATTGATTCCATCTCGCTCTGCTCATTATTTCTTATGCAGAGTTAACTCGTAATCTGCTCAGTAATTCTGTCAACCATTGACTAATCCATGTCATTTAGGTTGGGTCGGATTGAAGTCTCCACAAGTTCGAATTAAATTATCATCTTACGTAGGAGAGTAGTTCTTCTTTGTACCCTTTAAAAATAAAGGTATTTTCGTTGGATAGAATTTGAAATCCCAATCAAAAGTGTGGTTTGGATAATGACTTTTTATGACAAATTAGCTTGGATCATGACATGGGAACTATTAGATTTGAACTAAGAAACTTTAATTAAGATTTTTTTTTTAAAACTTTTATTAAGAACTTAACATCATTTGAAAGAGAGAAAAAAAATTAAAATTATGTCAATTCATTTTTTATTTGGAAAGAAAAGTGGGGGTGAGAGACTCAAGAAGATGGGAATAATTTAAACTATTCATGTAAAAATAAAGAAAAAAAAAGAATTAATTTATGATTCTCCACTTTCTGTGGTGCTCAGAAAAATAAAAATATAGACAGGCTTAAAAGATAAGAACAAAAAAGGTGAAGAGAGAGGAAAGTAAACAAAGAAATTATAAATTAGTGAGAAAATCTATAGCGATTTGGGCAATTTGTGTAGCGAGGAGAAAGAGAGGAAATCTAGGCAAATTACGCGCCTTAACCATCCATTTATTAGGTGTTTAACACAATAAAATCTTTCCTTCGTTAGAGATCATTCAGTTGTTTTTAATCATAAATTTCAATTTGCCCCTCTTTAATGACATTCGATTCGAATCCAAAATTTTCCCCATTTTCTTTTTAAATTAGGGTTTTTTCCTTTTTCTTTTTTGATAGGAGGGTTTTTGTTTCTTATGTTTTAATTCTTGTTATAAACATTTCTTGTTCCAAATATTCTTGCTCTTGGCTGCTAAACATTGGTGAGGGATATTCGAGTTTCTTTGCGTTAATTGCTGTGTTTTTCCATCGACTCCTTCTCTCAATTTATTCATTTATTAATTTTTTCTTTCTGGTTCTTTATAAGCATTGGAGTGATTTTCCTGATTAGGAGGATTAGATCGATTCGTGGCGGCTTCCCTATTTTGTTCCCAGTATTCTGGAGAGATTAGATAGTTTAAGCAACCTTGGTTTTTGTGTTTTCATGGTGGAATGTGAGTGTTATCAGTTATGTTAAAGAGGCAAAGTACTTACCATTCATTCATTAATCGGTTATCTACTCTAAATCACGACCATTATAAAGCTCTGACAATGGCTTATATAACCCGTAATGATCCTTTCTTAAAGGGTTTTCATAATCTACCTCAACCGGTAACTCAATTCTCTTCAATGGTTCCCTTTCTTAGGAACAATACTGTTTCTATTGAAAATACAAGTAGTGTTAGTCTTGGTTTTAGGATAAACAGAGGCAGTGTTGGGTTGAAGTTAAAAGGTTGCTCTGAGTCTCATACACCTGGAAATGATACAACTCCTCGAGCATTTGCTGCTCCACAGCATCAACTGCTGCGTGAGTTTGAGACTCGATTGGAAGATAGCAGCTTTAATAGTAGCATCAGTAGTGCTTCATATGTAAATGGTCATGGGACTTGTCAAGGTGGAAAGCTTCTTGGCTTCCCTGATTATCCTCTCACTGGAAATATTGTTGTTGCTGTTGATGTTGATGAGGGTATATCTCAAATCTTATAATTTACTGTTTTTGCTTGCTCCATTTGTGTGTTGGCATCAAATTATCTTTGTTGTTGAATTGTTTATATGGTCATCAAATGGCTATCTAATCCCTTTATTTGCTGAAGAGAATGAAAAGATAAGGCTTTTGCACTAGCCTTGTTGGCATTGTTGAAAGCTGGTGGAAAAACAATTCATGTGTAGTTGACAATTTGATTTGTTTTTCATCATTTCATTGGTTGCTAAAAGGCACTGCTTGTATCCTGATAATTTTCTAATCGTGTATGTCTTGTTTAGTTGAGTTTTTACTGGTATTCTTTCCTTTTTTATTGATTTTCTTATGTTTTGTTTCAAGCAGTTCTTGGGAATTTTGTATCGGCTTTGAACAGATTTATTGCTGATCGTTACTCTTCCAATCATTCAGTGTCAGAGTACCATGTTTATGAATTTTTCAAGGTATTGCATACCAAGCCTTATTATTTCATATTTCTGTAAGTAGTACTGGTGTGATAAGTTATACAGGTTTCTGGGGCCAGAATGGATGGGCTACTCTTTAATGATTTTTAAACCTACAAAGGCGAAGTACTTCTTTGTCATTCTAATTTTGCCTCAGTTTTGGCGTATCCATGTTAAATTAATCCATTTTGCTTATTGAAGACCGGGATTAGAGTTAGGAGCTGCTAGTTTTATCAGGATGTTTTCCTGATAATTTCTTACACAGGAAACAAACTTTTTCTTTTATATCTTTTCTAATACATTCTCTATTGTTGTTACAGATATGGAACTGTTCACGTAATGAAGGTATAACCAGCATATTCTTGCAATGGCTTGTTTCGTAAGGCAATTAGTTTTCATGCTATGGATCATTTACCCTTTAAGAAAGCACAGTTTTACTTGAATCCTTGAATTCTGCATGATAAAAACTGTATATGATAGTGTTGCTGTCCTATCCCATTGAAGTTGTTGACTAGGGTGTTTTTTTTTCTGTGTTTTGGAGGCTGTATACTGGGCAAAAGGTTCATTTAAAAGTCGTGGGCTGGCTTTCGATAATGACAATAAAATCAGTTGTAGTAGGGGAATCTTTGCAGACTCCCTCAGATAAGGCACATGTATCTGAAATTACATAGTGTAACTCCTACTGACATTCCAAATTGTTGTTCTGTGAAATTGAAAAATGTGTCCTTTAGCAAATGTTCAACCTCACCATGTGAATATGCCAATTTGAACTAATCCTTGTTAGTAAAATTGTCACACTAGAACTCAAAAGTGGCTTTTGGATTTTTTCACTGAATTAGATGATTGATGAACTGTGATTTTTTTATTGAGGAGTTCTGCTATCATTGAGATTTCATTTGCTCAATTTTATGCATATTGAATTGCTTTGGAACCTTGACCCTTTTATTGTTGCAGCCAATATTCGTGTCCATGAATTCTTTAAGACACCATATTTCAAGTCTGGGATCTATCCAATTCCAGGTTCTCAGAAGGTGCTTCATAAGCTGTCCAGACTTTGTAAACTGTCAGTTGTGACGTATGTATTTCTAGCATACCTGCTTTCTGTCATGTATAATAATCGAATTTGAGGATGAATCAATTTTCTTTTCTTTTTTTTTTTTTGACATGTTTGAAAAGGTCTCGGCAGAATGTTATCAAGGATCACACGATTGAGTGGATAGAGAAGCACTATCCAGGAGTGTTTGAAGAGATTCACTTTGGCAACCACTTTGCTATGGATGGTGTATCCAGACCCAAGTCAGAAATATGCAGGTATGTTGATTAACTATTTTGCAGTATGTTTCAATTTATTCATGACTATAGAACCATTTGCTTGCTCTTATATTGAACGTCTTAAGATAATGTTTGCTTTAACTGCTAGTATTACTTTATGGTTTGACATGCTGGCACCATTGTGTAGAATTGAGGGAGTTCTTGGTTCTAATCAGGATTATGTCTGGCAGGTCTTTAGGTGCAACAGTTCTGATTGATGATAATCCAAGATATGCTATGGAGTGTGCTGAAGTTGGAATCAAAGTTCTGCTTTTTGATTATGAGAACTCGTATCCTTGGTGCAAGACTGATTCTATTCATCAGCATCCCTTGATCACTAAAGTTCATAACTGGGAACAAGTGGAGCAACGATTAAGTTCATGGAATTCTTAGTTTTTAATGATTTTGAAACCTGGAATCAGAAGATTTAATATACTATAGCCAATTCTTATACTTGGGGGAACAATGCATACTGTTGACAGAGGTGGCTTTGATTGTATAATGGCTTTTGGGAACACAATGATAGCAAAACCAGCCTGATAAAGCCTGAGGTTTGAGCATCAGAAACAGAAGAATTGTGATAGTGAAGTGATGAATATTTTTTACCCTCGTTTTGAGGCATGTGGCAGAGAATTAGGATACTAAGTTGACAGTCTGATGGAACAAACATTGCACATTGTTACGATTCTTTTTTCTGAGTTTACATCATCCTTGTTATTCTACAAAAACCTTTTGTCACTGCTCATGGCCCAGATTACTGATAGGCTTTGGTTATATTTCTTTCAAAACTTGATTCAACATAGAACTGTCCTAAGAATAAATTAAATAACTGCAACATAATACAGCCAAGCCTGAAATGGCATGAAATTGCGTCTGCTTAAGACCCTGTTATTTATCATTGTTTTTTTCAGATCTATACATCATAAATTTCCCTGAATTTGACTTTTTCTCCCCCTTTATATCGCCATAATTCTGGTGATTATCTTGTAGATTAGACCGGTGCGAACAAATCAGTTTGCAGATATCAATGCTTTTGTTATGTTGAATACAGCTTATCATTCTATTGACCATACAATCAACTTGTATCTTAATGCATGAGTTTTGAATTGCGAACAGCATATGTACATGAAAAAAAATGATGCATTTGATAATACTTTTGAAAATCACTCACGGTGAATCTGTACATTCATCTTGACACAAACTTCATCAATCTGTCTCCCTAAGACAACATCCAATAGCTTCTCAATCTTGTCTTTGATTATCTCCTGAAATTAATATTGAAGTTTGTGGATTTTTTTTATGACATACTTGCATCGTTGCTTCAATGGGATATCTCATTGCAAGTCCAAGCACACGGTTAAATTCTGATCATTCGATCTTCTCAATCAACTTGATTCCTTGGGCTTGTAAAATTTTAAGAGCTACAACTCCATAATAAAGAAATTAACATTGATAAGTCAATGTTACATGTTAACTGTCCTGCAACTGCAATGTGAAAAAGAAAACATGTTTCCGCAATTACCTGGCTCATATACTTCAGGTTCAATGGGCCTCAAAACACCTCTTTTCTCAATCTTGTTCTCTAGCAAGAGCTGCAACAAATTGAAAGGTAGAAAATAAAGCATTTTTTCCAAAAAACCAGTTGGAAGCAAATTGTGCCTAGCAAGTACCATAGCACCAATGGCTGCTGGAACACCGACAGTGAGAGCCATTGCAGAAACTGTTCTCCCATTCTTTGTTGTTCCAAATTCCAATAAAGTGCCTCTGTGATACTCAGGAAGTTGGCCATCCGGAAATTCAACCTCAACTTCATGATGCAGAAGTACCATGTCCTTACCATAAAGTAGTCAAAGTGGCAATAGTTAATGTCTTTAATCTTCTTATGAAGGTTGCACAATTGGTTAGTTTCACATTAAAATGTTGATTCGGTAGCTAAAAAGATTATAGTGTTGCATGGTTGAACTTTTTTTGCAACCACCTAAAAAAAACATTGAATTTCAACCCTGCAATGCCATACAGACATTGGCAGTAATAGCAGCAGCAGTAGTAAGACTTTGAGTTCATTTGTTAGGAAGAAAAACGGAGAAATCTGATGCTGTATATATATCAGAAAGAAATCATACCTGTTCATCGCTGGAATACGCCAACCTTTCTTCCATTCGGGAGCAGGTAACATCGAATGCACTTTGGCAGGAGGCAGGAATTTCTTCCTGCTCGTGAAATCCCAAATATCTAGTCCGCATGGGAAACAAAATTTAGATATTCAAATTAGAATTTCACTTCGTAACATGTAACAATTTAGCATTCGGAAAAAGAACTATTTGACTATTTAGAGGAACTGCTAAATACATTCCTAATGTACTGAGACAACTGTCCACTGTTAAATTCCTTAAGCATACTGCATAACTTACAGAATAGTTTTGGCTGCCTTCTCTGCAGTTCCTTTTTCTTTGCAATATGCAAGTGTGACAATCTTTTCTGCAATTTCTTTCTCGCCTAACATATCTTCACCATTAAACTTTAGTAGCTCACTGAGGAACCTTTTGAATGTGGGTCTTTGTTTGCATCTAAGAACCGGATGAACTTCATTACTAAACAGACCAATTCTAGCAAGTGTCCCCATTATTTCGCCAAACCCTGCACAAATATCAGCAAAATAAGTTCCAAAAGGATATAATTTATTATAGTGAAGTTACTTGAAGCCAATAAGGTTTATATTGGTCTAAACTCATTTCCATTTTGAGTTACAAGATAACTTATAGGTTTATTATAAATATTTACTGAATCCAGACTTGCAATTTTAATATTGAAAAATCCGAAACACTTTCAACCATAGAACTTTTTGGTTTTGGCCTCAACAATGGCTTTATTGGGAAGGAAAAACATGTCTTGCCTTCATAGCGGAGGGTTCCACGAAAGATTGTTGACGCTTCTTCTATTCCATAAATTTTCTCATAAACTAAAGAGTCACGATTGGGCAGACATTCTAGTGCAAAAGCTGGAAGATGAGGCATCCAGAATTTGGAAGCTGAATCATAAAGTTTGTCACCTGTATTTTGTACCATAAAGTGAACCAGAAATCATAAGCAACAAATATGTGAAGATAAATAAACAAACATTATCAAAATCCTTTTAATATTGTCTTATAAGATGGTAGGCAAACATGAGGAGATTAAAAAATCACAAAAAAAAATCCAGGATGGAAGTTGTATATTTTAGTAAAGGATAAAGCAAAAACTTTTGAAATGTGAAAATGGCCATGAAAAAAAAAACACGTATTAGTATCCAATAGAAATAATGCATTCTGCCACTAGGATTTATCACTTCACTGCTTGCTGACAGCTTACCACCAACATGTACAATTTCACCATGAGATCTGTAGGTGGCAGGATTGCGTCCAGCTCGGATGGCTCCTGCAGGACTCCAACTGACAAAGTAAAAATGCATTTTGTAATTAAAATAATACAGTATTTATGCATAGTTTTGACAGGTGAGAGTGAAGAAGTACAGGGCACTCTTGCCAAATAAATTTATCTTTAATAGCTCGAATCAATCTGTTTCAGAACTAAAAGCTTGAAGTATTAAAAACTAAAATTTTCAGCAGAATATCATATGATCATCAAACACAGGCTCAGACAAATATACCTGAACTAATATGCTAACAAAAGAAACCAAAAATATTTTAATCCTTAAGCAAAATACCTGAACTTATATGCTAATGGGTTATTTGCGGCTGCAGGTGACGGAAGTCCCCCACAGTAAGATCTAAAAGACTTTATTCTGCCATTTCGAACACGGGCTTGGTTGATCATCTTCATTGCCATCATATGATCTGAAGCATGCAAGGATAATTGCAGGTTCACAAAAGCATTACACTTTAATGCAAATTCTATGTGAATATCTTTTGATATTGAAAACTCGCACATGAAGAACAACTAATAGATATTATCTTAGGAGTAGAGGTTCAAAACAAAATGTCACCAACTTTATAACCAATGAACTTTGTGTTCAAATTTGTAGTTGACATTTATCACATGAAAGTTTGGATTAAGGCTTTGTTGAGTTGAGTTGAGTTGAGTTGAGTATTTATCACATGACAGTGGCTATATATCAACATGCTAAAAGATATGATAAAAGCTATTATTTGTCCTGGATTATATATTTACCGAAAGTAATAATCTAACTACAGTGTATAAAGGTTCAGAGTTCAATGGTTATTTTCATGAGACTTCTTTGTTAACATCATCTTTCATCATTTGTGACTAAGATCTATCATAGAGGCTGTATCATCTACTGGAAAAGCCTATTGGAATATGATGAATTGTATAGTAAATTATATCAGGACTACATATTGAAGATTTTAGAAATTCTCAAGGTTGGGATTTTGGAAATTGTCAAGGTTGGGAAAGGGCAGCGGAACCGTAGATGGCATTACGGTGCACATGAAATGACCATCGTGTGAAATGAAATGTCTAGATACCAGGAAGGTCCTCAAGAAGTCTAGTTATTCAATACAGGATATATAACTTCTGAGGCTCATCAATCCTAGCGAAATGCAATTAGTACTTTTGAAAGACATTGTTAATGACTAGTCAAAAGGTTATGAAGCTTTGTTGGATCATGCAGAAAAATATGTTGGTTGACTTCTTTTATATGTTAATACTTATTTGAAGAATATTTCCAGCAGAAAGCCTATTTCTTTCTTCTTCTTTTTTTTTTCATTAATTTTTTCCATTGCACTTCTAAATATATTTAAGGAGGTTGCCACTAGGCATATTAATAATTGGACAATTACCTATTACAGGGTCCAATCCCATCTCACCAAGAATTGTAATATCAGCAGCTTTTGCCTTTTCACCTAGTGCTGACATAGAATCGTCGATGTAGCTAGCAGTTACGAGATGCTTTCTAAGCTGAATCAAGAGAAATAGTTAATGTTCTTAGCCAGAAGTACAAAGAAATGATGACATTAATTTAGAAGACGTGATAAATGTTGATTTCAAGTATTTGTGAAGACAATTTTCTGCAACCGTTACACATCAACTGACAGATTTTAAGTTGGAATGAAATCAACTTTCTTATAAATCAGAATGTGTCATTTGCATGCCAAGGCTGGGTTTTTTAGCATTTTAAACAGTGTTAGAAACTGAAGTGAATATAACAATGGAAACATTGATAAATTGGTAAATACCTTGATGCATGCATTTGCTATGATAATATGGCAACTAGGAGGGAGTAAGCTGACAACAACCTCAGCCTGCACATGGAAAGAGAAAAACATTGAACAACATAAGTTCATGAACCAGCTTTGTATGTCATCCTGAAGAAAGGAGAATGATGTTATGATGACCATGATGCAAATTTATGAGTGAGACCATCTTAAATTTTTGTTGGACAAGACAACAATCTCTACCATACAAGTGCACCTTCGCAGCACTTATGCTCTTTGAGGCCATGTTTTAACCATCTAAATTCATGTTGATGGTGATAAATCTGAAGAAGGTTCTCTGGAAAATGGGTGCAGCTAATGTATGATTTCCTTCTGAGATTACTACCTGAGAAATATATTTGCAAAGATTTTCATGATCTGTCACATCAAGTTGAACCGCTGTTGCATTAGGAATTCCATCAATAATCTGCAGCAGATGAATACATATGACATAAGAATTTCAGATGCCAAAGAAACAAGCACATTAGGGTTAACACACACACACACATCTGTCATCTCACTAAAACATGCATAAATGACCGCAGATCTTTATTACTGAATATCCATGTAAAAGAATTTGGAAGTCTTTACCCTAATGATACAATGCGAAAATGATTCTCTCAATGAAGTTTTACGTACAGAGTTGTTTGCCTACCTCTTCAGCATCCTTTAGGTAGAGAGATGCAACAAAGACTTGGACATCATTCTGCTCTTCAAAATCAATACCTAGGCCAGATTTATACCATTCACTAGATGAAATGCTTCCAATTAAGGTTAAGAACTCTGCAGCTGGTCGACAGACACGGCCTGCACCAATAATTAGAACTGCAGCCTTCCTTTTTGTATCACAGACCTTCTTACTGCCATTCTCTTGAACTTTACCAACTTTCAAGGATATTCTATTTGTTTGTTTATCTAAACCTTGATTTTCACTAGCATTAGCTAGAGAAGATAGAGAATCGATGATTTGATCCAGAACTTCCCTATCATCTGCACCAACCTGTCAAAATCCATCAGGCAACTTATGGTGAGTGCTACAGAAATCCAAAACTGGTGGTATTGCCGAAAAAAAATTACAAGACTAGTAACGGAATCAAAGAAACTGCAAAAATTCTGTCAACAATCTATAATTCTAACTATTCTGTCAACAATCTATAATTCTAACTTTAATATGAAAAAAATTTACTTTTATAATGAAACTTGACTATAGTTAACTTACTTCAACTTCCGAGTAGGAAGTAACATTAGCTCTTTGACCCACATGACACTTAACCAAGTGAAAAGATCCACCAGCAGCCTCAATAATATCCAAGGCCTCGTTTATCAAAAATTGATCGAATAAGTGACCGTTTAGAGATACCTTTCAATCATAATAATAAAAAGCAGAATCAAACAAAGGAGTGGATGATATAGGATTATGTTTAGAGCTCAATAAGAAAAACAATTCAATAATCAAATGGCAAGATTTAGTACTAGTTTGCAGGATTTCCAAATACTATGTGGTGTTGAATATATAGATACAAAAGCAAAAATGAGAAAATTACCAAGATTTTGAATTTCTTCTTGCCAGAGTGCGAGTTTGCAGAATTTTCTGGCATATCTCTGCATATAAAGAAGGTTGCACATGCTTAATAATAAAGAGATGATAACATAAAAGAAATGAACTGTTCAAATAAATAGAAAAAGATAAAAAATTCCAAAGTCCCCAATACATGTCTTTATTCTCTGGTTCTTATGCAAAATAATCTCAACTAGTCCCGTTGCCTGGATCCGGTGGCTCAAGGTTGACATGAAATTTTGGTTTACTAAAACTGAGAATTGAACTCATCCAACTCCAAAAATTCCTCCTTTTCTTCTCCGCTCTAAATTCCAGTTTCAGAGGCCATTTTTTTCTTCAACTGTGAAGTTTACTTTGCTTGATATTTCCAACACAGATTTACCCACTGGTGAAGTTAGGGGACCACCACAATTTTTCTTTTTTCATTTTGTACCTGTAATTTCTTCTTTTTTTTTAAAAATATTTTCATAATTTTTGTTTTTTCATATTTAGCCCCAAAATTTCTATTTTCAGTTCCAAAAGTTTTCTAGTCAAGTGTTTTTATTTATATACAACCCCAGAAGAAATTGATGTTAGCAATTTTCACCCCTCTCTACTACAATCTTGAGTCCACAGTGGATTTACCATTTCTCATCAATTCCCAATATTATTTTTGTTAACCTCAATACCTTGCATATCAACTGGATTGAACTGCCTACAATTCCAACAGACTCCATTGCAAGCAAATGTATAACTTCTTACTTATGGCTCTTGTTAAAAAAAAATGCAGAACTCAAGATTCATTCTTTAGGTTTTGTAGAACTAACAATCCTGTATATAAGTAAAGGAAACACAAAATGGAAACAGAAGTTTACTCTGAATCAGACTTTCGCATGCGCGGAATGTATTCAAACATTGGGGTAAGTGCTCCTCCATGGGCAATGCAGGCTCTCCTTAGATGTGAAGGTAACTTGCTAATGTCATCAAACTGCCAATAAATGGGGATAGTATGTCGCCAAAATGTTGAGAAGCCTTTCCATGATTGAATTATATGATTCATGTCACCGTAAATGTGAATAAGATAATATTAGAAATTGCAGTAAGCTAAGGAGCCATTGTAATTTAAAAAAAAAAATGCACATATCAGAATAACATACCTCCTTTGCAAACTCCGTAGGAAGAATGTCAACAGAAGAACATATCACACCATCACCCTCGATGTCATCATGGTATGAATCATTTGATGGATTATACCTGACAACCAGAATTAACAAATTATCAACAAAAAAGGGGAGAAAGTTTATAATCTGCTGCTGGAAAGAGAATTCAGGATAAAATGCCTGCCAGCATGAATGCATGTAAAAACGAGAAGGAAAAGTATTCGAAGAAAATAAAGTTCACCCACACAGGCCATGATTTTTTTCCTTCTCCTTGGGAGAGGTTGAACTAAAATTTTATTTCTTTCTCATGTATAATCCGAGTCTATTTCAGTATTAAATCAAAGATACTTATAGAAGTTCATTCATTCATGTGTAATGATAAAAATTGTCAGCGTGTGGAATCTTAAATGAAAGGCAGTGTTTGTACAAGCAAGCAATGGTTCTTAAACACCAGAACAACTTTCTTCTTATGTTGAGTGAAACCAAAGAACAAAAATAAAAAACAATGGATAAGACCAGAAAACAGCTGGTATATGATGCATCTTCACGAAGCTACTAAGTTTGGTACCTGAAGAATGGACTGTCAATTGATGTAGTTCAGTTAATAAACTCTATAGAGCCTCCAATATCACAAGTTATATCAGCAATGCCAATAAGTGGGCACCCCTTCCTTGTTAGATCTTGAAACTGTTGGGAACTCAGTAACCAAGGAAATCTTTGTTCCCAGTACATGCAATTAACTGAAACAGAACAAATGTTGATTAAATAAGAGCAGAGGACTAAAGGTCAAAGTTGGACTCAGAAACTAGAGCAAAGACATTTCTAATGTCAAGAATTTCACAAGGAAATCTCTATTGTTCTGCCTTAAAAAAATGCTCAATAAAGAAATATATCACGTACCAATAATAGATGAATATGGGGCTATTTTTTCATGGAAAATAGGTTTGTAGTGTTCTGGATGTGCATAATAGTCAGCCTGAAATGCAAAGAAAGTATCTTACATTAGCATATTTATTTTAATCAAATTGCAGTCCCAGAAAATACTGAAGATAAATGATTAAAATTTTTAAAGAATCATTTCCTTCAAATTCAGGGAGTAAAACAACTGAGCACTTTTAAGATATTAAGCAGCAAGAGACATAAATGTCTAAAAGCCTATCATAATTTGGGCTAGGGAAACTTAATTAGCAAAATGATTTATTATCAACATGACAGTTACTTTGTCAAATGCTTTGGAAGGATCCATTTGTTCAACCATGTCTTGACTTGTCACAACACAACCATATACTTGGTATACTCTCTTTGATGTCCTTGAAGGTTTACTGGGATCCCTGGCCTGCAAACATAGAAAAACACAAACAATATGCGCAACTCATCAGAAGAATTTTGCAGAATGCAAAAGAAAGAAAAGAAAGTATTCATCAGTTAAAATTCTCTACTATAGAACCATAATAGAGTGTAACTATAAAGCCTCTTAATATATATATATATGCACAAGGACAATTGCTATTTCGAACTTACTTGGGCAAATAGTTCTGGAAGTTTGCTTGGATCAACAAAAGTATGAGGAAGAAGCTTAAAAATCTCTTGTGCACCTTGAGA
>CAOJBK010496943.1:0-12505 GCA_948294925.1 Codiaeum variegatum | reverse complement strand
TAATTTATATCTATATTTTTATATTAATTATCACTCTTATTATTTGATTAAAATCTATATTTATATTAATATAGATGATTAATATTACAAAATTATTTTTATGTATTATAAATTTAATATATTTTATAATTTTTTAATCATATTATTATATAAAAATATTTAAATTAAAACAGGATAAAAAATTTTTAAACAAGATCGGAATGAGATAAAAAATAAATAATCTGACAGAGCAAATTATAGAATGGGAGATGTGAAACGGAACAGAGCGGATTGGACTTAACCCATCACGCCTGTCCTGTTGTCATTCCTAAAATTGGGAGTAAAAATTTACTAAAATCTTAAACCTATTGGGGGATAGAAAAGCACATTGCATTTTCTGAGACATTCTGTTACCCCAACCATCTTAATTTTATCAACTTGGAATGACTATGCTCTGGACCGCTTTTAAAAAAAATTAAATATAAAATTGTAACAATACACTTTATTCTTAATATATAGTATACTTGATTCTGCGGCACATTATTTTCACATACCAAAACTACCCTTCTCCATCTCGAGATCAAATTGTGAAGAAGTTGGATAGTACATGGGGAAAGTTAACCTTTCATGTACAATTTTATTTGCAAGTCCAGGGTGTTTATAACACCACAACGATCTTTGTCGGCTCTATGGGAATTTTAGGACGTTGAAGGGCGTTTTCTTAAAATAAAATAAACTAAATAGTAGCATTATTTTAATTGTCTACAGCTAAACGACATCGTTTTACGGATTCACACCAGGCATAACCGTACTTTCCTAAACATGGGTTCCAGCAGCAGTAATATCTTACTTTTCTGAAAAAAATAAATATAGTATTTCGGGACGAAACTGACCTAAAATATTTGATAAAATGACAATCCAGTCCGATCTGCTGGTTTGGATTTTAGCGCATGAGACAAGACAGGACAGTAGGTTTTAGTTATTAGTAACGTAAGTACACTGAAATAAAAGTAATAATCACAATTAACACGTAAAAAGGATTTCATGATCTAACACAGACACCTGTTAATTCACCACGTATGTGGTTGACACGTGTGCAATCAGTTCATATTTCATTGTTGCCACGTTGCGTTATTAAAAGTCAAAATTTCTTACAATTATGCATATTATCTGAGCATTTAAAAAAACCAATTATGCATATTATCTGTGAATTTTTTAAAAATAAATCATACTTTTATGTTTAGTTATTTATTTTAAAAAAAATTCAAATTTTGAGCTTCAAAAATTATTTCATTTTGATATACTACATTATTTAGAAAAATAAAGAGGAGGCATGAATGAGCTTTTTGACTTTTTCTCTCGACGTATGTTAAACTCTATGCTAACATATGTCATGCTAACATACGCCGTTTTGAAAAAATAATCAGGAAAAAAAATAAAAAGTCCTTAGGATTCAGGTCGAGAGCTCTCACTTGAAGGATCAATTGCTCACATAGATTGTAGGAAAGTGGCATGAATCGACTTAGGAGAGTCAGGAGTAAGACGAATTGAAGGATGTGATGTCCTTTGATGGTGCGACCACATCTAGGGTTTCTGAGGTGGGCAAAAAGGTGCCAGAGGTGGTTGATGTTGATTGTTTACCCATTTCCCAATTGGTGGAACATGCGATGCTGGACATTTCAGAGCAGAATGTGGCAAAGAAATCAGGTGCGTGGGTTGATTTGTTTGGGGGTAATAAGGGGGTTATGATTGAGGGTTCTTTGTGTTATGTTCCACTGGTGGTGGAGAACGGAGATTAGGTGGTTCTGTTCCACTCCTCTAAGGTGGAATCTGAAGAGGGACGGTAAAGGAACGCCTTAATTGATTGCATTTTTTGTGGTGAACCAAAGTTTCACTGACTAGGGTCGTTTCTCTTGAACAAGTGGAAATATTTGGGGTTAACATTGATCTTATCTATTGCTATGACATATTTTTGTTAAATTTTGTTGATGCTAAGGGGAAAGCAAAGGTTTTGAAAGAGGGACCTCTGTCCTTTGATAGCCTTCATTTAATCTTGAAGGAATGGACCCCCAAAATGTGCTTTGATCAAAATGAGGCTAGGAAAATTTCGATTTAGATTCATTTTCCTCAGCTCCCACTGGAATTCTAGTCTGTAGGTATGTTGAGTAAGCTTGCTAGTGTGTTAGGCAAGCCATTACACATGGATCAATGTACTGTAGCAAGGTCTATGATGAAATTTGTTAGGGTTAGTGTGGAGATGGATATTAGGGGGCAGTTTAAAATGAGATTGTTTGAGAGATAAGAAGGGGTTGTCTTTTGTACATCCTATTAAGTATGAAGGGTTCCTATGTGTTGTGATGAGTAGGGATGTTCAAAAAATATTCAATCTGACTAATCTAATCCAATCTAATCGATCCAACCCAAAAAAAATGGATTGTATATTCAATCCATTGGTTTGGATTGGATTAATAGTATTTTGAATATGAATGTATTTTGAATTGGGTTGGGCTGGATCGGATTAGTTTGGTTTTTGGATTAATAGTATTTTAATAAAATTTAATTTTTTTAAAAAATATAATAATTATATAAATTAAATTATTTAAAAATGTTATTAAATATTATTTTAAATTAATTATAATAATTAATTATATTATCGGACTCCAATACCCGATCACCGGATTCCGGCAACTGACCGTCGGATTCCGGTCGCCAGTGATCGGATTCAATCTACTGACCAACAACTATATGTTCCAATTCTCCTACTAATCTTTCAATTCCATGGCTTTGTCCTCCATATCATTACTAATTTAGCATTTTAAAATGTCATAAGAGGACTCCAACTTTAAATTTCAAATTATCTTTATTATTTATCATTAATTAGATTTAAATTATTAAACCAATCAATATTATATTATTTTTATTGTTATTTCAGTTAGATTATGAGATTATCAATGTATATTATTTTTCTTAATTTTTTATTTTTCTAGATTTATTTCGTACTTGAAAATAGGTTACATTTTAATCATTAATATAGTATATAATAATATTTTTAGTTAAAATTATATTTTATAAAATCTAAAATTTTCTTTACTATTTAAGAAAAATTATTAAATGCTTCAAAAAAAAAGAATTATTAAAAATAATTTAATAATAACGGTCGTTGGAATCCAGTCACCGGCGGCCGGATTTCGGCGGTGGTCCTTGGAGTCTGTCTCCAATAAAATAATTTAATATTAATTATAATTATAAATAATAATAATAATATAATTCAATTAAAAAATAATTAAACAAATATAATATAATAAAATAATTATAATTATATATATTTTATTGGGATGAAATATTTAATTTAATAAAAAATATAAACTAAATAATTGTTTATAAAAAAATAATTTATAAACTATCAAACCGATCCAATCCGATCCAACCCGAGTCAAACCAACTATATATAATTGGATTGGATCGGATTGAATTTCTATTGGATAAATCTAATTTTACATATTAAGTTGGATTGGATTGGAACCAAGCAAAAACCGATCCAATTCAACCCACGAACACCCTTAGTGATGAGTGCCATCAGATGGGCCATGTTAAAAGTATTGTAAGAGGGTTAGGAAAGATTAGAAAGGTAGGCATAAAAGGGAAGAGGGTGTGGCTAAAGAGCCTGCCCAGCAAGATATTATGGGTTAGGGGGGAAAAAGGGAGGATGAAGAGAAAAGGGCTAGTCCTATTGCTTATGTGGCTTTACCTAAGGAATGGGAACTAGGTACTAGGAGGGAACATGTTCCTATGGTAGGGTGGCTGGGGATAGTTCACTTCAGGTTACAAAGAAAGGTATGTCATCTTCTCCTGAGATGAGAATGATGTCACAGGCCTCCATTGAGATACAAGAAAGGATTTGGGATAGAAAGCTGAAAGGGGTGATATTTAGTAGTATGAGTATGGATAAAGGTGCAGGTGTGCTAGGTTGTCTATTGATCAGAAGGGTAGAAGGGATAGTTTTAGGATGTCAAAAGAGATGGGCTTAAGGTCTAAACATTTTTTGAGACCCCCTGATAGGGGAAGATGATGGAAAGTTGGAATATTAGGGGTCTTAATGACCTTGGGAAGCATAATGAGGTGAGACATCTCATTGCTTCTCAGAAGCTGAAAGTGTTAGGGATTTTAGAGACTAGAGTAAGGGTTGGTAATAAGGAGAAAGTTTGGAAGAAGCTTAAGCTTTAGGGGTGGGATTGGGAGTGTAAGTATGAAGGATCTGATTTGGGGAGAATTTGGTTATTGTTTGATTTTAGGGAGGTTCAATTTCAAGTGATAGAAAAGCATAAGCAATTTATCCACTGTAGTGTGATGTTTAGAGCTTTGTAGTGGGTGCTCACTATGGTTTATAGGGTCAATAAGTTAAAAGATAGAAGTAAGCTTTAGGGGGTTTGTATAGGTTAGCCAATAATGTGAATGGTTTAATGGGGGATTTTAATGATGTGTGGTCTATAGAGGACAAGAAGGGGGTTGTTTAGTAACAAAGAGTCAAACTGCTAATTATTTCCATTTTGTTAGTCAAAATGGTATCTCTAATCTTAAGTCTTTTGGGCCCTTTTTATACTTAGTCTAATAACCAGTTTGAGGAAGCCAAGGTTGAGAGAATGATTGATAGATGATTAGTTAATGAGTTATGGAGTGAACAATTATATGAGGTGTTGCTCTCTACTCCTGGAATATCTGATCATTACCCCCTAGTTGTTAAATTGGGGTTGGGGATGAGAAGGAAGAGTAGGCATTTAGATTTTATAACTTATGGACTAAACATCCCAAATTTAAGGAATTTGTGAGGGAAGTTTGTGGAGTTGAGATCTATGGTTGCTACATGCTACAACTTATGACAAAATTGAGAGTTGTTAAAGGTAAACTCAAAAGGTTACATAGAGATGAGTATGCTAATATTTCAGCAAAAGTGGTTGAGTGTAGGGATGAGTTGAGCATATTATAAATAAAGGTTGCTGGGTCTGAGAATATTGAGGTTGTAATGACTGAGAGGACTTGTTATGAGAAATTTAGAAGGTTATTGAGGCAGGAGGAGAGTTACTATAGTCAGAAGGTAAAGTTTCATTAGGTGAATTTAAGGGATGATAATATTGCCTTCTTTCATGCAGTAGTTAAGCAGAGGAGAGCTTACAATAGGATCTTAAGGTTAAGAAAACCCAATGGTTCTATCATTGAATATAATGATGAGATTGCTAGTGAAATGGTCCAATTTTATAAGAAGTTGTTTGAGGCTCCTAATGTAGCTAGGAGTCATGTGGACCCCAGTATTGTGAACACTAGGCCTATCTTGATGAGGAGGATCAGGATAGCATTGTTAAGAATGTGATAATGGAGGAGGTCAGAAGTGTTATGGTTAGTATTAGGGACCAAAAGGCCTTAGGGGTAAGTGGGTTTAATAGTTTTTTCTATCAAACATGATGGGATATTTTGGGGGAGAGTGTTTTTAAGGTAGTTTAGGAGTTTTTTCAGACTAGAAAGATCCTGAGGGAGATTAATATAACTGTTGTGACAATTATTCCAAAGAAGCAGGGTTTAGTAGATTGGGGACTTTAGGCCTATATCTTGTTGTTCAACCATTTATAAATGTATTACTAAGATTCTTAGTGATAGAATGAATGGTTGTCTAGGGAGAATTATTTCCAAAGCCCAATCTACTTTTGTCAAGCAGTGATATATTGATGATAATATCCCAATGGCTCAGGAGCTAATGAGAGATTATTATGCTGATACAGGGCCTGTAAGGTGTGCTTTAAAAGTGGGTATAGGGAAGGCATATTATTCCTTAAGTTCAGATTTCCTGAAAGAAATGATGTTATGTTTGGGCTTTCCCATTATCTTTGTTGGTTAGGATAGAGAGTGCATTAGGATTGCAAAGTTTACTTTGGTGATTAATGAGGGTAAATTCCATAGTTCAAGATGGGTAAGGCAAGGGGATCCTATGTCGCCTTTACTTTTTATAATAGCTATGGAATATCTCTCTGGGGTCTTAGGTCAGGTGATTGGGGATAGGTTTAAATATCATAAAGGTTGTGGTAATTTGAAGATGAACCACCTAATATATGTTAATGATCTATTATTTTTTTGTCATGAGGATGTTGCATCCATTTCTGAGATAAAAAGTAAGCTTGATATCTTCTTTCAAGCTTCTGGCCTTTAGGCTAATCTACTAAAAAGTCATGTCTTAATGGATGGGGTAAGGTTTGATGGGAAAGGTCAGATTTTGTAGAGATTGAGGTACCAAGAAGGTCAACTCCCCGTCAAGTATTTAGGAGTGCTTCTTAACTCTATTAGGCTTAAGGAAGAGCATTCTAGGGAGCTTATTGTTAAGTTTATAAAGAGGGTCACATCTTGGGCTGTGAGGAAGCTATCATATGCATAGAGATTGCAACTGATTAATTCAGCTTTGAGTAGTTTATGCAACTACTGATGCAGTATGTTTGTTTTACCAAAAAGTGTGATTAAAGAGGTGAAGGCATTTGTAAAAGGCTCCTCTTGGAAGAGATTGAGTCTAGTGGGTATAAGGGAAAGTAGCTTAGGATTTGTTCTATAGGCTTAAGAAAGGGGGAGAAGAGGGGGTGTGGGGGCTTAGGTATAAAGAATATTTGGGTGTGGAATCAGGCTGCTATGTTGAAGCATGTGTGGAAATTGTTAGTAGAGAAGAGAACTTTGTGGGCTACTTGGGTGAGTGATAATTTCTATAGAAAATTGGGCTTCTGGGATATTGTGAAGTTGCAAAAGTATAGTTAGACTTATTTCCAATTATTAAAACTCAGCAAGATTGCTTAGAGCCTTTTCTTATATAGGTTGGGGAATGGTAGGGTTTTTTTCTTCTAGCATGATCCTTGGGTCGGTAAGCAGTCACTGAGGGACTTATTTCCTTATCTGAATCGACAAACTGGGCTAACTCCTTCTCATGATAAAATTGTATATGTTTAGAGAAGAGGGCAATATAGGGTGCCTTTAGATTTGTATAATGAGGTTCTATCAGACAAGTTTTGTAGGAGTTTGTATTGATTGAGTCTGTTGATTCAGTTATGTTGAATGGTAATGATGGGAATGTGGTTTTCATAAAAGATGCTTGGGAATGTCTTAGGACTAAAACCCTTAAGGTAACTTGGTATAACTTAGTTTGGGGAGCCTCTTCTCTACCTAAGTATAGTGTTGTTACTTAGTCGGCTCTGCAAGATAGGTTGAACACTAAGGATAACCTATGCGAATGAGAGTGGTGGATAATAACCTCTATGTGTTTTTTCAATAGCCCACTGAGAGTATTGCTCATGTTATATGTGAGTGTAGTTTTAGTAAGGCTATATGAAGAAAGATTATTGGGTGTTGTTGGGGTCATAGGAATCAATTCCAGTGGAGAAGGGAAGTTTCTTAGTTTTCCAGGAGAATAAAAGGGAAGAGCTTGCTTTGCAGAATGCAAAAGGTGGCCTTTGTGTGACCATATACCATTTATGGATGGCTAGGAACCTTTAAGTTTTTTAGCACCTTGAGAAATCTAATGAGGAAGTGTTCTAGTCCATCGAGTATATTGTCAAGATGAGATTTTGTAAAGTTGCTTCTAGTAGTGGAGATCCTATTTTTGCTACTTGGAATGTTTGATTTGTTGTGTTTGATTGGTTGTATTTGTGCTTTTTTAGTGTCTGTAGCTTTTTTTTTTGTGTTGTAATGTGTTTTTGCTTGGCAGTTTAACGAAATGTGTTTATTCTGGCAAAAAAAAATCACTTTGGCAAGTTGTTATTAGAATTAGAATTCACTTTGGCTAATCTAAATATATATTTAAAAAATAAAGAGGATGGACTAATTTCCAAATTAATTTTACCTCCTACCTATCGAACATGCAACTATAAACATTAGTTACGTAATGCCAAGTCACGCCTCTCAGAGGCAAACATATTTGAAGGGTTTAACTAAATATACTTGAATTTATATACATAATGTCTGCAATTTTAATTTTTTTGATGTTTCAATTTATTTTTTTTAAAGGAGTTTATAGAGTTTGAGTCTATTATTCTATACTAAATGTGATTTCGTCTATATGACACATATTAAGTAGGTGGGTTCTCTCTATTCTATAGTCCGTGATCTATTAAACTTTGCACTATATATAAGAAAAAGTATTTGGGCTCTAAAGTGATTTTTTTAAAATCACTTTTTAAAAGTAAATTATAATAATTATTTTCATTATATTCCAAAATTTTAAGGTGCTCTCTTTTAATCTCTAAAATATAAATTATTTTAAGGAATAAACATCCCATCTACCACTAATTTTTGGTTAACTTTCAATTCTATCCTGATCTTTTTTAGCTTTCAAAGTAGTTAGCCAACTATTCAACCACTTTCAAATCTATACAACATGACATGCGATACATGTTGAAGCTTACTTAGGGGTGTATGTCATGTTGGGTAGATTTGAAAGTGGTCGAATAGTTGGCTACCGACTTTGAAAGATTAAAAAAAAAATCAGTGTCGATTTACAAGTAAAGTTAAAAAATTTTAAGCAAAGACACAAATAGATGAATGAGATAAATTTCATTGAGATAAAAGTTGTTTAACCTATACAAAACAAAAAAAAATGTTTGTCTAATATGGATAGATATTGAAAAGTTTAACTCATAATGAAAATAAATAAATAAATAAATAAAGAAGAAGAGAAATCTAAGAAATCCATGATGAATCCAAATAAATATTCTTCAATCTTTGATGTTCTTGCTCAAAACTTGGATGAAATTGGTATCCACCTCTGTTTTCACACCCTTGGTCTGTAATTTCTGGTGTTCTTGGCAGCTCCTAGGGTTTTGTGAAACTCTACAGGGTCCAAGATCTAAGATCCCTTACTTTTTAGGGAAAAAAGGCTTTATTTACTTAGTTTCTTGGTTCCACATGAGTGCCTACACCCGTGCATACTTTTTAACCTTTTTCCCATCATTTCACTTAAAATGGCAGTAGCTTAATGGACCTCCACACTGGTGCCCACATGTTTTATGTGGTGACCTATGTAGAGTGTCCTTAGGCTATAACCTCCCCTTTCCTTTGCATTTTCTGGCAAAACTTTAAGGGCTCGTCACACAAGTAAAGGCATGGTCCGTGGGGCCACCCGTGTGATGATGCTGGATTTTCTGCTTCACTCATTTTGTGCTTCTTTGTCTCGATTTTTGCACCAAAATCCTTCCATATGACTACATAGCTTCAATTCTTAGACGATTCCTAAAAGAACTGAAAATAAGCTAGAAAAAGCAAATCAAATGCAATTTCACATGAAAAATAACCAAAAATATGGGGTAAAATGCATATATAAAAGTCAATTATCAAACACCTCCACACTTGGACTTTTGCTTGTCCTAAAAAAAAAACTCAATCATAGTAATACAAACATAAATATTCCTCCCTCTAAACTTGAAAAAAAAAGATATGCAATCACTCACAAAGGTATACGATTCTCATAATCCCTTAGTTCATCAGTTAAATAAAAAACAAAGCTATCATTTTCAGAATCCATAAAGGAATTATTCACACAACCTAGCTCCTAGGCATCCGAGTCATAACATTGAGCACTAAGTTCCAAAATAGCACTAATCAAGTATGCGAGCTAGACTTTCCCTTAAGCACCCAACCTATAATTCTTGAAAAATGTTTTAAAACTTTTTAGTGCTAAACAATCACAATTTTTTCATTTTAAAAGTGACCCGACTTAGTTGAATCCATCACTAGCCTTTTTACCTAAAGGTAAATGCTTTCTCACATCGACCCCCAGTTACTCAATTAGTCACGATATTTTTCAGCTCGCTACTAACACTATTCATATTTTTTACTCTGGATATTATTTTGCGCAATAAGAAACCAGTGGAATAGATATTAATTTTCAAAGCCCCTTTCATTTTTCACTTTTATGCACCAATTATGATTATTCATATTTTATTTTTCAAGAAAATTAGTCAAGGGATAAAGTAATAATCATGCTTTTCTAACCTAACACATGCCATTAAAAGAACTAAAGCGCTCAAGGGAGTAAATAAATGCCCTAGAGCCTAGTCATGTGAACTGTGCCAAGGTGGATTCCTACTAATGACTACAATGTTCTAAGTTTAATAAAAAAAAAACAAGGCCTTTGTGAAAACTAACACCTAAGTGAGTGATTTCAAAAAAAAAATTATAATTTTTAAGTTTTGAGGAAATCACATTTTAACCAATTCATGTTGTGCTTAAATTTTGTTGTTCCTATTTCAAGCATTATAAAAATTAAAAATTCATTTGATGCATTCAATCAATCCACACACACACACCCTTGAATCACACATTATCTCCAATGTGTGTAAAAGAATAAGAAATAAAAGAAAGAGAGAGATACTTCCCTAAAATTGAAGGAATCCAACATCCCATTTAATATCTATGCTATATAATAATTAAGCTACAAACAAAGGTTAGGTTTGGTTTCATAACGAAACCACAAAAGAATAAACAGATATCCAAGTTAAGCAATTCAAATCAAAGAAAATGAAAATGAAATCCAAAATATAAACAATACAAATATCTAATATAATAAACAATGATAAATAGAATTAAACTTTTGAAGAACTCTTCTTCAAGCTCAATAGCATTATCCTTAATGATAGTTGAGACAATTTCACTTTTAACTTTTAGAAGAAAATTTCCCCCTTTTGCATTTCCATTAACCAATCTTGGTTATTTCATAAACATTATCATATGAAGAGTAAGAAGATGAAAACTAGAAGAACTCTTCTTTAATTTATCTAGTCTTGCTTCTTCTTCAACATAATTAAGAGAACTCATTTCTAACACTTAGAAACTCTGTCAATTCTCTTGTTATGAAAATGAAAATTGTCAAAAGATTATGTCTTCCACATACTTATATACCTATACCTTTCTTTATTTGCAATTTCTTAAATTAAAGAGTGAAATGGGGAAAGATCATTACACCATAAATGGCCTAATTCAATAAGCAAAAAATGTAGTATTAGGCCATTTTTGTGTTGCATTAGGTATCTCAAGTAACAGATTCACCTTTTTGAAACTGTTAGGATTTTGGTCGTTGCCTTAGGGGTATATGGCAACACTTTTTACACTCAAAGGCAGTGCCAAAAAAACGTTGTAATTATTGGACCTAATGCAACACCCATTGCAAAAAAAAAAAAACAAGCAACAATTTTTTTTAACTAAGGTAATAATTTTTTCATTCAAGTGTAACAATTTTTTGTCACATATGGTAATGCTTTTTTGGTCATAGGAAATAATATTTTGATAACATAATCAAATTGGAATTATTTGCAAAACTATAAAATAACAAAAATATAACCATAATATTAAATAGATTAAAATATCCATAATCTTTAAAAGTTTCATAAACATTCATAAGTAAACATTGACAACTAAAATATTCTTAAAATATCATAACAGGAATATCCTTAAAATATTAAAGTCACCCTACAATAAAGTTTTATCTTCATTTGCCAATTCATAATTCATCCAAAATGTTTCCCACCAAAAACATCGACAAACCTAGAAATAGAAGAGAAAAATAATTTTTAATCAAAAGCAAACTAACAATAAAAATTTTCAATAGTAAAACAACTCAATAAAAAAAAAAAAAAAAACTAAGTGCAGAACAAGAACTGCTGAACCAAATTAATTCCTACCAAAATTATAGAACATGCAGAACCAAAAACTAAAATAAGCAGAAGAACTAAGTGCATAAGCTAAATTCAAAAACTAAAGATCCATCAATTCAAATTAATTATTAGCAAATCAAGAGATTATAGTCAAAATATATATCCAATTACCTAAAGAACCTCAATTCCTCCAATTCAAGAATTCATCTTTTCTATATTCCAACTTAAGGATCACTGACTATGACTTTTAAATGACGAGGACCATCCTACTTTGCCTATTCATACTGGTGTTGTATAGCTAGTATCTTTAAGTTAAAACAAATAGAAGGAATAACTGAAATCATAAAAAATCACCAATCACAATCAAAGTATGACATCTCTTAATCATGGATTCCAAATTTGTGTTGGAATTGATTTTATTTTAATGAATTAAATATATTTGATTACTTAAAATATACTGATTTTTAAGGCCCCTACCAATACTAGATCTATACATTATTTTAATTGCTTAAAATATACAAGTTATACCTCTGAGTCTCTTGATCCAAGCAAACTCATGTCATCAATATTAGACAATCCAATCAAAGTGACACAGCCATCTACTATCATAACTGAAGGAATTTATACAACATATATACGAAATAAATAAAGCGGAAATAAACATAAAATACCTCGAGTATTGATACATGGATTCCCACGAGCGGAAGCGGTGGATTGAGTATACTAGGCCGTCAATAGAATATAAAATCCTAAAGCGTAATTTCACGATATAAGAACTTTGAGAGAGAGATCGGGAGGTTAGGGGGAGAGAACTTGCGGAAAACTGATTTCACGTAAGTTCTGAATAGTGTCAATTT
>CAOJBK010496239.1:0-11271 GCA_948294925.1 Codiaeum variegatum | reverse complement strand
GTCTTGGAAAAAATAAAAAAGACAAATTAGTGTGATTGAATAATATATACAATTAATAATTTAAGACTAACAAATGTTACAAAGATGTTTTAAAAAATAAACTAATTTTTTTCAGTGCTAAATATATTTTTAATTTTTTTTCAGCTCTAAGATCAAGTTCTCTTCATCTTAAAAAAATAATTAATAAAAAATAGTTTTAATAAATAAAAATAATTTTTTATTAGCAAAAATATGTTTAACAAAAATAAGTTCATCAAAAATCTATTTTAATCAGCACAAATCAATAAAAAATAAGTTAAAAAGCGTTAAAATTAATTTTAATTAATAAAAATCAATTTAAGTCAATAAAAATTAATTCAACAAAAATAAATTCATTAAAAATTAATTTTAATTAATAAAATAATTTCAATTCAGTAAAAATCAGGTAAAAAAAATAAGACCTAAATGTCGTTGGCAGAGGAATTTTTCTTCATGTAAAATAATTTCAAAATTATTCTTTTCTTTTATCAAGTTAAATTATGCATGAAAATAAATTACACATCTTCTTTTATTTAATTTTAGGTGGATTAACTTCCCTAATTTTTCCGGTTATTTATGCTCTAAGAATTTTGTGCACCTAATGACTTGCAATTACTGTGTAGAATCTTTAATAGCCAACTAATTATATCAATTAGTTAATCCTAATGATCATGATTATGAATGATTGAAGACATCTTTGCATTTACGCATTTTACACAGATAGGGCATGAAAAACCAATTAAAAAATATATATTTGTCCTATTAATCAGCCTGAAAAAGGATATTTTATTCGATGTTTAGAAATCACATTTTTTTTTAAATTCAAGGCACAAACACCATGTAATTAGATAAATCATTTTTTATTAATTAGTTAATAACTTCATTTAAGAGAATTGAATTGAAACAAATAATTGCTTCATTTAAAAGAATTGAATTTAAACAAAATGCTAATGTTACAAAATTCAGAGGTAAATGTTTATTTCAAGACATGACATGAAAAATAGAATATAAGTTCTCGAGTTGGCTGCATTGTTAAGACGGGCAAAGTGCAAAGTTAAATGATATGCAAATAGTCAAGAAAATAAAATAGGAATAACCATCTTATTTATTACCGATTTTTGATCAATTTTCAGTTTTACTCAGTTCTTTTTTTAACTTTTAAAATAGGTAGCCAACTTTTCAACCACTTTCAAATCTACCCAATAATATATGTGGCACACAATGAAACACATCACGTACCCCCTAAGTAAGTTTCAACATGTGCCATATGTTTCATTGGCTAGATTTGAAAGTAGTCGAAAAGTTGACTACATACTTTAAAAGTTAAAAAAATCTGGATATAATTGAAAGTTGATCAAAAGTTGATAGTAAATGAGATAGTTATTTCAATCAAATATAAGCAATGACAACTTCAAGCTTGCAATACAAATATAGGTATACACAGTTGCTGAAGCACAAAATTGATAATTCATTATTTTCATGGAAATTTAGAATTAGGGAGTATGCGAGTAAAGATCAATAGAAAATACTTACAGTAAGAGTTAATGAATTATTGGAACATACTGTAAATAGTTGATTCTTGAAAATAAAAATAAATTAATAAATAAATAATTAATAAATGAGAAAATCTTTATAAAAAAAATTCCTAAAGAAGAATTTTCATTTTTTTAATTATAAGATGAGAAAATCAGACTACACATAGGACACTGTTGAATTATTAGAAACATGCATTAGTGTAAATATATTAGCAAATTAAAGTCACACATTGACTTCATTTTCCTTAGTGGATGAATTATTAAAAACATGCCTTAATGTAGATATATAAACAAATTAAATCCTTATTGGGTAATACTCACTTGTACTTATGGTTAATGTTTCATGTAGCATGATAAGCAGTCGCCACCACCATAGAGGTGAAGAGTTGTCTGGGTTCTCTTCACTTGGACCAATCGTGTGGCGACTAATCCCTGTTTGGTTATTTCTTAAATGGCTCCTGGTCGATGAAGTATTTATTACTTATAATCTATGAATTTATATTAAGTTCTAGTCTTGTGGAGCTATAAACGTATAACATTATATATATGCATTTAGGGCGCTAGTAGTAATAAATTGGTACTGGCATCTAGCTTGGGGGACTTGATCATATAAACTAAGCTAGAGTAATATGAAAAACTATTAGTGGGAATATTAAGCAACCTTGAGGGTGTGTGTTGCATACACGTTTGAGAGTGAAAATTAAAACAAAGCAATGAATAAAACATACAAGAACTGTCAATGAATTCCATATCATGAGACTCATTGGGTTCTACAGGTTTTGATAGCTAGTACAATCATAAACCTTAGGACCGTCATATTCTAATGGGAAATTCGGATGTGACATATACTCTAAACTAAAATCACTTACAAGTTACCCTATGAACTTTGTAATCACTTTTAAATCTACTTGATTGGACACGTGCATATGCTGAAACTTACTTAATGGGGTACATGTCGCACTTCATCATATGCCACATGTCCAGTTGAGTAGATTTGAAAGTGATTACAAAGTTTGTAGTGTAAATTACAAGTGATTTTAGTTATATGTCACATTTTAATTTTCAATTGGAATATGACGGTCCTAGGGTTTATGATTGAACTAGCTATCGAAACCTGTAGAACCCAACACTTCTAATGGTATGGAATTCATTAACAGTTCTTATATGTTTTATTCATTACTTTGTTTCAATTTTCACTCTTAAGCGTATATACGGCATACACCCTCAGGGTTGCCTAGTATTCTCACTATCAGTTTTTCATATTACCCTAGCTTAGTTTATGTGATCAAGTCTCCCAAGCTAGATGTCAGTACCACTTTAGTAATACTAGCATCCTAAACGCATATACATAATGTTATACGTTCATAGCTCCTCAAGACCAGAGCTTAATATAAATCCATAGATTATAAATAATAAATCCTTCATTAGCCAGGAACAATCTAAGAAATAACCAAACAAGAATTAGTTGCCACACGATTGGTCTGAGTGGAGAGAACTCAGATGACTCTTTACCTTTATGGTGGTGGAAATTGCTCATCTTGCTACCTGAAATATTAAACCTAAGCACGAGTGAGTATTACGTAGTGAAAAAAATACAAAACTTCGTAATTACCATTAACCTCAAATTAACTAAATATAAATACAAGAAAAAATTTTAGTTTATTATGGAGACTTGTGTTTATAATATTTTCTTATACGAAGTAAAGAGTATGTTGAAGTTGAAATATATTTGTATTAATATTTTTTTAATGTTCATATATTTATAAATATCCATAATCATATATATCTTGCATAAATTAGAATTTGGTAAATATAAATATATATGTATAATACTTTCGTAGAGATCCCTCATATATATAAAATTGTTTACCATACTTATAATTTACCAAAATTTTTAGAATTTTCATCAGAATAATTTGGCAGAATTGGAGTAATCCATACAGGATTTTAGTTTCGGCATTTGATGTCTTATGCCATTACCATACAACTATAATAATTAATTTCTTTGATTTATGATTTTTTTTTTAATTTTTCACATAGTATCAATTTTCACACAGTATTAATTTTCACACGACCATGATTTGCCCAACGAAGGATCAACTTGTCAGGACTAGGGTCATGCCCCCTACTTGACACAGCAGATATCTACAACCCCATTCTGTGGCCACACTGTGCACAGAGCTGGCATTGCGTACGTTAAAGAACGACTCCACTTTTCATAGTACCTTGTTCTTTAAAATCATTTTTTTAATCATCGGTAATAATCACCAAAACAATGACAATACTTTTTGGAATATAAATCACATATATTCACATAGCCTTATATTAATATCACGATTTGGTTTTAAGGACCATTTTCAAATCAATAATAAAAACTATTGATATTTTCAAATCATCAATTAAAATCATTGGTTAAAACCAATTTGGTTCAAAACTTGGTTTTTTTTCCAAAAAAAAAAAAGTTCTCATAAATCATATCATATCAAAATTCATTTTACCATTTTAGCTCAAAGTCCAATTTCCTTTCAATAATCCTTATAAATATATCATATTGAAAATTCATATTTTTTTATACCTCATATAAATATTTATATTTTCATATATCAAATGTTTTATTATAATATTCACATATATTTATATATCTATTTATATGTTTTGGTTATTTGATAGGTGTGATGAGTTATATTTAACTCAACTTGCTTGTGTCGTGCTTGTGCCTTAGGTGGCAATGTCCGTGCTTCAAGCTATAATGTGGTCAAGGTTGATTTGTTAATTTAACATTTTAATCATCTATTATCGTGCTTATTTATAATAAAATGGTTGGTATAACTTATTATGCAACTTTATTAATTATCTAAGGCTAATTTCATTCTTTTAAAAAAAATCATATTCATTAATCCTCTTACTCATATTCATTGATATCATTCAAACTTAAGATTATCCCGTTTAACCTTACGATTTTGCATTCCATACTTAATTAAGCACACATAACTCTACCTACGTTTCTCCGTTTGAGGTCCATTTTTGCCAAACTTTGTCATTCAAATTTGAGGACTTAATGACCACTTATTCACTGACCTAATACTTAATTTATCATGTTTTGAATGGTTTTATATCTCATATGCACACCTAGATTGTAGGTATAAATCATGCAGTTTTAGTGCCAATATAGGTGTTTTGGTTTAGCTTATTCGTCAAACGGGTTCCTAAAACTTAAAAACCCTTAAACTCGTATTTTAATCCTTCATTTTTGTCTCTAATTTTATTATTTTAATGTGTGAAGCACTCTAGTAGGTAATTTTTAAATAAATTTTAACTTAAACTCATACTTATATAGGTTTGAAGAAAGATTTTTACACCAACTTTAGAAAATCATAACTCTAAAGTCTTAACACTACATCATAAATGGCCTAAGGCAACATGCCAAAATATGTTGTACTAGGCATTAAAGTGTTGCAATAAACCCTTAATACAACACTTTGGCAAACAAAATAGTTGCGATTTTTGCCGTTGGCTTTAGAGTCAAAGGCAACACTTTTCGATTTAAGATAACACCTTAAAAAGTGTCACAAAATTTCGAGCTAATGCAACACTTTTAATAATAAAAAAAATTTAAGCAACACATTTGAAAAGCAAATGCAATACTTTTCAATGTAACATTTTTTATGCCATCTGCAACATTTTCCAATTATTAAATGTAATATTTTTAAATTACCTAGTGCAATAATTTTTTTAATCCAATGTCCATTGGTAATACTATTTAATTACCTAATATAACATTTTTTAAAATCCAAATCTAACATGTTTTTTGAAATAAATGCAATATTAAAATAACTCAATTGTAACATATTTATTGTGAAACTAATTATATTATAATAATAAAAATATATTCTAATGTTCAAAAGTATCATAATATTTAAAATATATCCTAATATTTCATAAATTATACATTACAATAAGTAAAATATTCTATCTAATCTTCCTACATCAGATTATACTTCTCTATTGATCTCTATATTAATAAATCCCCTATTCATATTCATCAGTTACAACCTTGGGCTCTTTGTACCTCTGAAACCATATCTTGTATATCTCTATGCTTACTTCTGTAGCCCTTTTGCTAAAAGTACTTTGTGAATAATAAGAACATATGATGATTTTATATTAAAAGGTAATACCACATGGATTAATCAACATATCAAAAAGTAATTTTATTCTATTTAATTATTCTAGAAGTTGGCATTTTATTTGATATATCAATAAATGTTTCAATAATTAATTATTAAAAAATAGCCAAGCACTTTAATGCATCTACAATATATAACACAAATGATTGGTTTAAGTATATTACAATATGCAAACAACCATAAGAAGATGTGAATGTGCAACCACATTATAGAAATAAATTATTCATTGCACTAAATATAAAACCTTAAGTTACTTCATCTGATGAAAATAATCATTTAAATTTCATCTTCTGTGAGCATAAGAATGGAACTAGTAAATGTAAACATACAACTTAAAGTATAAAAACAATCATCTTGACAGAAGAACATCCTGGGAAATAAAAAGGGTATGTTTTGTTTCCTTTTTTACTGCTAGCCATTAAGCTTTTTGAAATTCTTGAAAATCTTTTACAAGTGTAACATCAACTGTCTTTTTTCTTTACTACAATTACAATAAATAAAAGTATTAAAATTGAATGTACCCTAACTGATGGCTCTAAAAGACACATCCTTCAATAAGTAAACAAATTAAGAAAATAAAATTTATATGAATAAACTCTTTAAGGTGTTAAAATTTAAGAGATTTTGTATTAATTAGTAAAATAATGGTAATCAAGAATAGAAAACTTACACTCACTCTATCATGATGATCTATTTCACTGGTTCATTAAGTTTTTGTTGAAGTAACCTTCGCTAATTGACCAATATATAGCCTTGTTTTTATGCCTACAATGCAAAAAATTAAGTCTAAGGTCCATTTTAAGATTTTGTATATCCATCGAAAATACAAGAATACCCAATAAAGGAAAAATTGAAATAAAAAAATAATAATAGTGAAAAAACTCTTTCATTATAATCATTACTTTTGTATATTATAGATTTTCTTCAAATAAACGCATGACTTTATTAAAAATCTAAAACCATTTTGCTATGCTCAACTTGATAACAATTGAAATAGGTGAAGATCAATAAGTTAAAATTTTATATAAACACAAAAAAACTAACATCAAATTAAATATAATTGAAGTTGATTCTAATGGTTATGTAAACATAAAACTAGCATCAAACTAAATATAATTATAAGTTGATTATCATAGTTAACTTATAATCATGTGGATTACATATACATGGCGTGTTTTAGTAGCAGGTCACTTCCTTTATCTAATTTTACATAGATTTTAAGCCCCTTAAAGGAAGCAAATGGAGGACCATAATTGTGCCTGGAGTAATGGTCCTGCCATTGTTTTTTTTTTTGGCAGGCATTTTTTGGTGGAAAGGTTAAGTCTGGACATTAAGAGAACAAGGTAAGAAGAATCATTAAGTTTTATATTTGAACAATATATTATAGTCTGAATAGCCAAAATTTTATTAAATTTATAAAAACTTAAAATTTTATAAAATTTGAACAAAATTTACATTTTTATTATTAAAACAAATGAGGAATAAAGGGCTAATGTTGCATTATTTTTCTATTTTATCAGCCTCTTTTGTACTCTTCTTTAAGGGGTTTTTTTACATATGACTTAGGCCTTTAGTTAATTTTCAGTGTATGGGTTTTATCTATTAGCATTAGTTTTGGCCTAGATCATATATTTTTCCTCATGATGTAATTAATAAAAATTATAATTGTTATTATAAAAAAAAAAAAAAAAGAAAAATAAAAGCACATCATAGATATGGACAACTTTAAAGGCCATCTTTCTTTATTTTAACTTTTAAAAAAAATTAATTTCTAAAAGAAAGAAAGAGAGTTTTTTTTTTTTATTAAAGGTTAGAGTCAAGATATGTATTATTAAAAGAAAAGGAAAAAGAAGAACATATAAAAGGAAAATAAACCACTCCAAAAGAGTAAAGAAAATATAAAAACAATTAACAATAATCAAACTCACTTTAGGCTTTTTGATCCGCTCTAGCCAAAGTATAAGTTGTATCAATATCCTTAATGTGTTGATTCTTCTTAATCTAGACAATGCTCAGAGCTTGATCTTCAATGTCATCATAGTTATATAATATATCATTTGACATCCCCACACTATGATAAGAATAACCATTTCCCACTCTATGTTGAGAATCATCTGAATCAAATGTTCCTTCAAACAAATCCACCCAAGAGATATTTTAATTATTTTAGCTAGAATGAGCATTTTCTTCTTTAGACTCCTTATGAGGTTTAGATCTCTTAGACTATTCTTCAATTACTAAAAAAATTGCTAGACTCTACCGCAATAGCTCTTTGAGAATCATTATGCGTAGAAGAATCCAGTGCATTCAGATGAATCGTTCTAGGCATGCTAAGTGCATCATTTTTTGAAGCCAAGTCACTAGTCTCGTCTGAGTTAGAATTGTTGTGGGGGGAAGTCGCATTAAAAGAATTAAAAACTTTTGTTAAAGGAACTATAATTTGCTCCTTCCCTGGCATCCATCTAGTTGATGGTTTAGCAGAGTTTACCTTAAGTGCTGGCAGGTTAGGCTTGTGAGCCTTGGGATTAGCATTATTTTTTCCTCTGTTCAGTTGAAAATCTGTTGGTAAATGACCAATGTTATGACATGTACTGCAAAATAGAGGTAAGTTTTCATACCAATGATCAATAAAGAAACTTTTACCCGGATGTCCAAACATCAAAGTTTCAGGAAAGTCATGAGTCAAATCTACTTCAATTAGAACACGTGCATAGTGTCCTAGCTCTCCTGTTGTCATCACATAATCAATACGTAATGGTGTTCCAATGGCTTTAGCAATACCTTTTAGAATAATCGAATGCTAGTACACCCATGGCAAGAAGTTAAAATGAACCCAAACTTGTGTAGTATAAGCTTTCTATTCATAAGGGTCAAAATCTGGGGTCCAAAGTTGCAATCTAAGAAAACTAGGTTTTAATGCAATCATACCTTTATTCCATATTTTCTTTTTATCCTCAATCGTATCCAAGATAACATGATAAAAACTCCTTCCCAGATAAATCAATTTCCATGAATCCTTAATGTTCCAAACTATTGACAATTTCTACTTTAGATCAATCAATTGCCACGATTTCTCTCATTTTAAAAGGATAATTCTAGCAATTAAGACTCTTTCACATATGCTAACTCGTTGGAGATAAGCAACCCCATTGATTCGGATGGATATGTAACCACAATGCTCTGTCGGGGATGAATTAGAGTTAGGAATCTTGGTGAGATCAAGCTGATCATCATTAGTAGTGGGACCCTTGACAGCTTCAACGAAAGATTTGCGATTCTGATCCGTTTGAGGCTGCTGCTCGCGTGGAGCCTTAGGGCAAAAAAGATCTTTGTGGCGTAGATAATCCAGCAATGGGATGCTGACAACTGATCGGCTAGAAAGCATGGCCTTTAGGAGGCCAAAGAAGATGAAGGCGGCCATGCGAAGAGAAACCCTAGCAGAACTTTTTCCATTCCCACTTGAATTAAAAGAAAGAGAGATTTCAAAAATGGTGACTTGAAAAAACACAAAGCTATGAATTAAAAGGTGAGAAAGGGAGAGTATTCAAAGAGTTATAATGTGAATTTTTTTCAACAAAAGAAACTTAATTTATAAAAAGAAAAAGCATATTCTCGAAAAAAGATTTGACATTTTTACTCTAAATGTAATTTTAGAGATGAAAGAAAGATTGTAAATTGCAACCATCCTTTCTAATTTTTTTGAGTTTATAGACAGTAAAAAGAGATGTTTTTAAAAGGTTTTGAGCCATTCAATTTTTTGTTCAAAGTAATAAATGTAGGGAAATTATAATTAATGAATGTGTTTAATATGTGGACTAGCAATGCAATTATATGTATACATAAATCCAATTTCATATTTCAGACACATTACATAAGTATGCCGAGTGTTTAATATATATATATATATATATATATATATATATTATACCATTCAATTCTAAAGAAAAAAACTAAACTGGTATGAGCTTAAGTCATAAATAGCTTAACAAATAATGAATGAATAGATTCAATATAACACCTGAAAATGCTCTAACAACAAATGTGAATATGGCAGCGACATGAATCTAATCTATTTTTAAGCATGTGGTCCATTTCAATCTAATTTCATGGCTTTTGGCAATAATGGATGTAGCAACTTCTAATTTGCTATACACAAGTTTTAGTTTCTGCTGCATTTATTTTAATTCTTATGTTATATTCCCTTAGCTGTAGCTTTCTTAATTTGTTTATTTTCAAGCTTCAACATGCTGAAGAATCTATTATTTTCTTTTTTTAATAATCTTATATTGGCTTATAAAAAAGAGCAAGGAAAAGAGGGAGACTTTATAATTGTGATAATACAAAATGCAGGTGTATGTATGTGTGACAAAACTCATATTTCCATATATTATGATAATAATGGTAATCTTTTTTATTTCAAAATATTTGAAGTATATTGACACCTCTAAAAGATGCTCAACATACTATTCCATCACCTTATCAATAAATAAAAACAATAGAATATATAGTACTAGTATTCATTTTAAACTTGGAAAAGGTGTTTCTATCTTGTTTTGGAAAGATTGTTAGTCTTGTATTGGCCCATTATATCTTTACTTTCCTAACCTCTTAGGTATGTCTAGTAAAAAATGGCATTGTATTTCTGATATTGGTTATTGGGAAGGTTCCTACTTGTTTTAGCAATTTCAACGATGTAGGTAACTTAATCAAGCGGAGCAACTCTCCCTTTGAAAAGTTTGATGGCACTTATTATCTCAACACTCATATGAGAATCTATGATAGGACACTCCACCCCTTAGGAGTAAAAAATGAGATCCTTGCTTAGCTCTTCCAACAGTCGCTTACTGGTGCGACTCTGACCTGATTTATATAATTTGATGACTCTAAGAAACTGAATTGGGACTCAATTTGTATTGAATTTGTAAAACAATATTCATATAATCAAGAAATTGATATTAAGAGAAGAGATCTTGAAACTACTAAGCAACAACCTAAAGAAACCTTCTCTGCCTTCACAAATAGATGGAGGAAGAAAGCCTCCTAAATGGTTAATAGACCAACAAAACCTGAGCAAAATGACATAGTTGTAAAAAAATCTATTATTTGTGTATCGTGATAAAATGATAACACAGTACTTTCCTAATTTTAAGGCCTTAATTCATGTCGGTACATGCCTTGAAGACGGGGTTGATTCTGGCCTCATCAAGGATGAAACTCAGACCTCCTCCTCATGATTCAAGAAAACCAATAGTACTAAAAAAGGAGGGGTCAATACCATTTTGGCCTGTAAGCCCATACAGATCAAGAGAAGGGAATTCGCCAACTTAAGAGGATTAACATTGAGCTATCTCCTAAAATAGTACTTAGAGAAGGGTGCCTTTCAGCCATTGGAGCCCAAGCCTATCCCTAATTTATTGCCAAAGAATTTCAACATGTTTGAGAAGTGCGACTATCACCAAGGGCCCGAGTATAAAACTGATGATTACAAGGCCCTTAGACACAAAATACAAGATCTCATTGATGTCGATGAA
>CAOJBK010495653.1:0-11533 GCA_948294925.1 Codiaeum variegatum | reverse complement strand
CCCTACAGAATACTTAAGGGACATATATATGTTTGATACTAGGAATGTATCCACTTAAAGAACATATATACTAAAGCCAGTTAGGTTTTCGTTTACATTCACATGCTGAGTGTAAGCTCTAGGGCATACACTGCTAACAATTTATAGGTGGCGATGATGGACGATGGGGAAAATGGGTATTCAAACCACAAAAATGTCTTGAAAGTGTCTTTCTTTAATATTTTTATGTGGACAATAAGAGTAAATATAGGAAAGGAAATATGAACTGTCGTGGTGTCTTAGAAGTGTGTTTATTTGACATTTTTGGGTGATAACATCTAGGTAGAGGTTGGAATAGAAATTTAAACCTCTGGGATTCTTACAGGTTAGGTTCATAAACATTTTATAGGTAAAGATAATGGTCGTTGATGTTTGTAGATTTCTTGAGATCATAGCTATCTTTCTTAGATTTGATGTACTTAGGATATGGCAAGCTTTAGAGGACATTCCATTGAAAGATTTGGATTTTAAGATGCCTTTGAGAAAAATATTGAGGTTTTTAATGCCTTAGATTCCATTACAATGAAAAGTGTGCATCTTGAAATAAATTTGAGGCAAATATTGATGTTTATGAAGTGTTGGAGGTCATTCCTTGAAAGGTTTGGATTGTGAGATGCCTTAAAGGTAAATCTTGATGTCCTAAAAGCCTTAAAGGTCATTCAATTGAAAATTTTGGACCATGAGATGCCTTTAAGGCAAATCTTAAATTTTAGGAAGCCTTATTGGTAATTCCATTAAAAGGTTTAGATTTTAAAATGCCTTGGAGTCAAATATTAAGGTTTAGGAAGTCGTTAAGGTCATTCCATCAAAAGGTTTGGATTATTAGATGCCTTGAAGGTAAATCTTAAGGTTTTAGAAGCCTTAGTGGTAATTCTAATGAAAGGAGTGGATTGTTAGATGCCTTAGAGGGAAATCTTAAGGTTTGGGAAGCTTGGGACATCATTCCATTGAAAAGGTTTAGATTTTAAAATGCTTTAAAGGAAAATCTTGAGGTATAGAAAGCCTTAGAGGTCATCTAATTAGGAGTTTCAACAAATGTTTTAGGTTTTGGGATTCCTTAGAGAACATTCCATTGGAAGGTTTGGATTCTGAAATGCTTTAAGGTTTGAGGGTTTGGAAAAGGATTCCAAACCTAAGTTGCTAGTTGTTGGTATTCTTGATGTAATTTGCCAGGATGATGATTAGTTTTGGATAAGAGTTCTAAACTAGTTGATATGTTGACAGAGTTTCGAAAAAGATTACGAACTTTGTTGTTTGCTAATTGTGGATGCTTTTGGTTCTATTTAGTATATGTTTCTTATTTATCTTAGCTCAATTTACATGACTAGTGGTTTTAGGTTTCGGAGGTAATGCATGAATGATGCAATCCTATTCTCATTGATGTATATTAGACACAAATTTGAGTATGCATGAAATTAAAATTTCAACGTTTATGTATTTACATGACTTATGACAATGTATTGTAATGTAATATACCAAATTATGTCATGAAGTGACATTGGACCAAGAACCTTACCAAGGCAAACATAGTTGCTTTTAGTGATTTCTATTTCACGTAAATCAAATTGGTTGAGTGATGACTTAATTATTATTTTTCTTAAAATTTAAGGATTGATGGCCCATATGCTTTAGGGATGTCAAGAAGGAGTGAATCCTCAAGGTTTTATGGAATTCATTTTGGTGTGGTTGGAGAGATGGTGCTTGATATCGTTATGGATTTACTATAGGATATTCTGGTTGAGTGTTTGAATGAGGATGGATGCTTGAAAAGTCAGAGACATATTAAAAGGGTTTTGGTAGGAGCTAGAAGGTTTGGGATCATTTTGGACTACTTTATAACTCTAGAGGATCAATTTAAAGGGTTTTATAACTTCTGAATTGGTTGCCATTTATTTAGGCTTAAGTCTTATTTATCAAGGGTGGGAGGTCTGAGGTAAAGGAATAAGTTTCAGTAGATACCCTGAATAATGAAGCATGGGGTTAGTTAATGTTGTGATTGGTTGTTTGGATGATTTCGCATGGTGGCTTATAGATGTCACGAGGTGGTTGAAGAATTAAAGGTAGGTTGAGGCTTTTCTTTGGTAAGTGGAAAGTATGTTGCTATTGGCATAACATAAGTCTACTTTTATAAATGGTGGAAGGTTTGAGGTAGGGGAATAGGCTTTAGGATGTGCCCTTAGTTACGGAGCATGGGTTAGTTTGTAATTTAGTCATTATGTGTTATATTAGGTGTCATGTTTAGTAGAGATTGATTAATAATTAGGTAGTCTAGGTTCTTGGGATAGACTTGCTTTATAAGTAAGAGTTTTTTTTTTCAAGGAAGGGCTATATGGTAAGAGTTAGTATAGGTTAGGCCAAAATGTAATGGCTTTAATGTAATCAATTGAAAATCATGGTAGGGTTTAAGGTCAAGGTTTTAGCAACGATATGCCAGAAATAGTTTCTTAAAAAGGAAATGGCTCATTTGAGCCATCTTTAGGAATAAGTTCACAAATGCAATAGTATAGGTTTTTCAAAGAAACTTTGAGCTTCAATATGGGCCTTGTTTATTTCATAGGGCTCAAGCTTTAAGATTTCAACAATTAGCAAATTTCTGAGGTTTGATATTTAAAAGGGTTAATTTTATTGATTTCTCATAGATGTAGGAATTTTTTTTAGTTAAGGAATTTAGAAAAGGTGTTTGAAGAATGTAGGTGGGATAAACTGACTGGAGAACAAGACAAGACTCATACTTGATCTTGGACTAGTTTTATCGTGATGATGGCATAAAATGAGACTTAGAAGAGTTAGGAGAACATTGATAAAGACATAATGGATGTGGCTAACAACCACTATTATAAAATAATCCTTTTACAAGGTTTTTAAATTACTTTAGCAATAGTAAAAAGTGCTGAAAGACCATTTTGAGGCTCTTTTATATGCACCGCATTAACTCATGCAACTGGACCCTTTTATAGTGCTTTTTTAATTTCATCAATATAAATAGGAAAAAATGCAATAGGATTTTGTAGCACTTTTTTCCTACATATGTTGATACATCAAAAGAACTGCAAGAGCATAAGGGTACTTGAAAAAGAACATGTAGCATAATTACACTTCAAAAAATTCATATGAACTAAAAACCAATAATTAGCAAATATGCAAATTTACATTCAACAAAGTTTATAAAGATTTACTTTTTCCTTAAACCAAATGGATTGAAACAGAGTCATCACAATAAGAAAATTTCAAAATATTAAGCCAAATGTGTGGAAACAGAGTCATTACAATAAGAAAACGTCATAGAATTCACAACTTTGTCTATTTATTAGGATAAACAAAGAAAAGAAATAAGAGCAAAAAGCTACTAATCCTCCTCAAATGCTCTAAAAATGATGTATTTCCTCTTTCTTTCCCTTTACTCCTCTGTATAAACTAGCCTACAACCTATCTTATCATTTGATTTTCAATTCTACAACAAATTGAAAAGGAATGAAGAAGTTGGACTCAATCATTTGATATAATATGTGAAAAATCATTTTAAATGAATATGAATTCATAGATAAGTGCAAAATCATAAAAACATTATTGATATAATATGAGATTTAAATACTCAATCATTTCAAATTACCATCCAATTTGACCATAGAATTTTAAAATATGTAGGATGCTTGTGTTCTAAAGTATACAAATTCAAAAACATAATACTATCTCTTAGTTTCACCAAATTTCAACAACATAACAATAGAGATCCTAAAACATTAATATACTATGAAAAGTAAAAAGATTTCAAGAACGAATAGAATGGATAACCTGAACCTCCATCATGTTAGTACTGAAGTCATCCTATTCTAAATTGTCACATCCTGTTTTACCAAGATGCTACGGCCCTAGAGTTTAGTAATCGTATAACTACGGAAGCCTATAAAACCCTACAATTCACTTCCGCTCGTGTCTCACAGTATGTGATTAATTGTCATTTAATGAAATTTGGTGTAACATCATTACTCTCCTATGCGTACATGTGACTCATTCCTCAAGGTCGCCCAGTCAAACTAGATTCATTACGTATTAGGAAAATGAATTACTCTTCATAGAATTAGAGCTAAACATAAAAATCTCCAAATTATTCAAATCTCCATCTGGGAGTCATATCTAGAGTACCCCAAAAGCAAAACATACAAATTCCCTAAAGTTCAAGAGGAAGATGTTATCGAACACATGACTAGTACCTTTTTAAGCTTAAGGAGGTGGTTAATCCTTCTTTAATCCTTAAATGATATCTCAATAAATTAGGTGAGTAACACCCAATGAATTCATAAATCCAACAAATAATAAATAGTATAATATTAATCACACTTTCTTCTTATCGAGGTTGAGCATCATATGTCACGATTTGATCATATGCTTATTTATGAAATTATATCTAAATTATTACATCAAGCATAATCTTTAAATTTCTTTAGTATACTCCTTTAGGGATAAATCAAATAATTTTAATTATTCACTTTTTGTTTATCATTCATTTACTTAATAATCTTTTTAAAGGATTTCTCCTTTTTGTATCCTTGGGATTGTATGTATCACTATATTCTTAACACCTTTATTGCTAAAGGATTTTATTATCTCATTTCTTAGAATTTAGTTAAAACTCATTTTTATCAATTTTATAATGCCACAGTCACTATGGGGTTGTTATTTTTTTGAACATTCTTACCCGATCATTGTCTATGGTTCCATCCCAATGCTTATGTAAAAATAATACTATCATTTTGTTCATTTCCATTTTTCTATATGTATACAGGTATGAATCTCAAATTTTGAATCATTGATACGTGCTATAATAATTAAAATTCTATAATAAATTCTCCCTATATAATTATTAATACAAGTATTTTGTGAAATATTTTAGTAATCCTTAAATTTCTTGATTTAATTTCAAATCCACAATATATCATACTTATATTATTGGTGAACATATAATGTTTTTATTCCTTATTTTCTTTATTATACTTCATTTCTTTATTTAATACGACCAATATATCTTCTATAAAAGGATTATAAAGGGAAAATTTTCAATATCATCATCATAATCTCATGATTATCATATTCGAGCACTTTCCCTTAATAAATATCACATCCGAGCATTCTAGCTTAATAAATATTATATTACATATATCAATTTGCTGTACTAACTTGGTAGATAATCAGCAGACGTGGAAAGTCCTAATTCCCCATTTTGTAGGTGCCACTGTGCATAGAGTTGATATTTCGTACATCAAAGAATGAATCTGCTTTTCAAATCCTTTTTGAGTCTTATACTTTGTATAACTATTTATAAGTGCTCATGTCTCGTCATAGGAAGGCAATTGACTGAGTTTCATTCTGATTTTTTATAATTAATAGCTCTTAGGCCTTATGTATAGTACTTGTATGTGAAATAATAATATGTAATTCATCTTGGTTCATGTCAAGAACCTCAATTGATCATCATTTTCAAACTCCTCACTTATAAATACTTTGGTATTAATACTCAGATAAGTCCATTATTGATTTAACTGTATATATATACATATATTCACATTTGCATAGAGTTTATACGAGTATCTTCCCTTCTCCTCTCTTTGTACTATTGTACTCAATAAAACAATCATATGTATTATTTGTATTTTGGTTTATGATAATTCGTTCAATAATAACAATAATCTAATATCAGAAATTCTACTTTTTTAGTTCCATTCTAACTTATTTTATTGGTTACAGTTTAAATATATATATTTCAGATTTATCCAATCTCATGATTTAGCATTGATGTTCATCTTAGCAACTCTTATGAAATTCTCATATCGGTTTGATTTGAAATATTTGATGCTTATTGTCTTTGGTTTATTAATAACAGATATCAAAAAAACACAGAAGTATATTGCTGCACTATTTACCATATTTTAATATTTTGTCATTAATTCATTAAAATCTTTTTTTTTTTCTTTTTTAACACTTGAAACTTATTTTGATACCATTATTAACCTTAGAAAATTAATAAATTAATTGTCTGGACAATGCTTAAAATGATTTAAAAGTTACATTTTCCCTCAAATTTCGGTACAATTGATATTTTGTACCCAAACTTAAAAATTTTTTGAAATATAATCTCTAAGTTAATTCTAATAAAACTTAAATCATTAAAATAATAAAATCATAAAATCTCAACAACATTTTAATTTTGTTTTAAATTTTATAGTTAAATTATTCACTTTTTGCAATTATTTCAAAAATGTTTATAGACTTTGAAAATTCATAGTTTTTAATCATTAAACTCAAATAATAAAAAAATTTCATATTTTCCTCAAAAATACTTGTTATGTACCATAGTATAAGTATAATAAAAATTGTACTTTTGTCCTTAAACTCTTTCTCTTTGTCAACTATCATTGCATGGAAAAAAGTTTACCAAATTAACAAAAATTTAGATTTCACCATAAAAATCTAACATTTTCAACATGTAAACTAAAAATTTTTTTATAATAATTATTTTCTATTAATTTTTCATAATATTTAAAAAAAGCTTAAAAAATTTTGCCTTTCAAGAACCTTTTTCTCCACCACTTGATTTGTTGTCATTGTTGTTTGATTGTTATTCTTCATTTAGAACTTTTGCATAACATATTTACATGTATTTTTCATATTTATGAATTTTTATAGAATATAAAAAATATAGATTAAGTGATTTTTTTTTTAAATCTTATTCTGACTTGATCTTTGCTTGTTCTTGATAAATGAGAGCTCAAGGATTATTTTTGATGTAAAAATCACAAAGTTATAATGGTTAGATTTGGCTCTGCCATAACCATGAAAGAATAAGAAGTTTTATTAACTGTGATTTTATTTAGCTTTCAAAATGAAAAAGATGATGGAAATGAGAGAGAGAGAGAAAAATTTTGTTCAATTAGTCAAACGATGTAGGTTTAGGGTCTTCTTAACCTATATACCACCGACCATTTTTGTTTATTATTATTACATTATTACCACTTGCGTGATGTCAAGGGCTTATTTTATTTTTATAATAAATAAATTAAAATTAAAAACTTTAGATGTTATGTTTTTACAATAGGTCAGATATTTTTTTTATTAAATAATTTAATATTTTTATAATATATTATTTAAATATAATAATTTTTCAAAAATAAATTATAAAATCTATAAAGGAAAATTAGAAATATTTTACAAAAAACATCATTATATTTTAACTATTTAATTAAACTACTTGTATGAAAAATTAAATATTTTATTTTTATTAAATAAGTTAATATTAACAATTATGATTATTTTTATTTTAAATTATTAAAATAAAATTGATACTAATAATGATTATTATTTAATAAAAATTATTATGATATTTTTAATAGACAATCATTTATTTATAATTAATTATATAAATTTATAATCTCAATTATCTTTTAGATAATTTATTAATATTTATTTTTAAAACTTAAAATTTTGATATTATTATAATTATTTTTATTTTAAAAGTTATCAAATTATCAAAGAGCAATGCATTTAATAAAACAAATTTAAGTGAAAAAAAACTCTGGCCAACTTTTAGTGAAATAAGTATCCGCACTCAGTATCTGTATGGCATGATATTCGATATGAGGATCGTGCCTATGGTGAGTATCGACTTCTTCCTTTGTGATTTTGCTTTTCTATCATTCTGAAATGTGTTTTCTGTAGGTTCCTGGTGAAGTACTTTGTGATGAGTATGATACTTATGCTTAGGCTCTTTTTTCTTTGAGCACTACATTATCAGCACTAAGCGTTGCTGAGAGTCAGAGGGAGCCGTGTGTGGTTAGGAGGCGCGTTCCTCAAAACAATGATGATATCGGAGCAACTGATGATGAGGAGGCATCGGAGGAGGAGGATGGTGCATAGGATGTATGCATTACACTAAGTGTGGCCCCATTGTGGGCTCTATTAAAAACTCGTTTGTATTTTTTCGAACTTTCGTTATGAAAAATTATGAAAAAATTCATTTTTATTCGCAATTTTCATTTTGAAAAAATAATTCTATTCAGAAATTGAATTTTTAAAAGTATTTTTTGGGTCAAAACCTAAAAAAAAAGGAATGGGATCGAACTAGACTGGTGTCGCAATAGCCCAGGATGACACACGGGTCGGTACGTGCCCTTAAGCACTGGCTCACACGCTTGGCTCCTGGCGCATGCGCTAGTGGTTGGGTGTATGAGCCTGGCTCTTGGCACGTGTGCCTAGCTTCTAACGTGCATTCCGACACCACGATGTGTGCGTTCGGCCTTCTGAACCCCATTTTTACCTCAATTTTCATGCCATTACATATAATTGTACGAAAATTTATTTTTTTATTCAAAAAAGCATGAAAAGTATTTTTAGTCAAATGTAACCACACTTCAGTCATATGATGCATGGATGGTGCAAAAAACCTAAGTGAGTCAAATCAACCTCGGAAAGTATGGCATGTGTGCCTTGCCGACACTCAGGGGCGTCAAAATTGATTAGAATTTTTTGAACGCTTGCATCAGGTTTTGGGATCCAGTTGATCATATTTTCCATTTTAGGGATGGCATGGACGAGATATGCCTGCTTTTCGAGGAACTTTCAACTTTGTTGGGTTCTGACCCCGAGGCCGACCTAGTTGTTCCAGTTGAAAAGGTTTACTATTTTAACTCCTTTAAGAGGCTTTGGATTTGAATACAACGAAAGCTTCTGGTATGCTGAAAGATGATTTTGTGAACCTGTCTGCCGTGGCTGATATGTTTTGGGATGATTGTGATGATCCAGTTTGGGCAGCTAGACAGCTAAAGCCTTTGCTTTTATTTTAACGGTTGACTATATTTTTGTTAGCCTAATTGGATTGAGGATGCATGGATGGCTGAGCTGACACCCTAGATGGGTGACGAGAGGTCTATTGCGGGCATGATTTTTCATGAAACATTGTTGAGCCGTAATCTCTATTGCAGCTCGAGAGAGCCTTGGGTTATTAGTCCCACTCTGCTCCATGTACTTAATTTCCTTTCTATTGATTATGTTTAAATGTTTATGAGACCATTTTGACCCTTATGCTTTACTTTTCAGATCTGGTTGAGAGACCATCTAAAGATTGTTCTAGCTCCCGTACAAATGGACTATCATATATCATGGTATCATACTAGGACCATTGCTTTCCATTTTGCTTCAAAGAAGGAATAGATTAGTTGGCTAATGGAGGTGAGTCCTTCTAACTTGCTTTGGAGACCAGGTTGGTATAGAATCAAGCATTTTATGCCACGGAGTTAGGGACTCAAGCATGTGTACTTGCTTAGTTTGGTAGAAGTGACATGGTATCAGGATACAAGTCCTTTGACAGATGGAGCATGATCAATATTTTCCCCTAGATGGTCCACTTTTCAATACTTCCATAGTGAATGCCAAAATGACTAAAGCCGTCTTTAAAGGCTGGGTTCAAGACTTCAACAGGGTGATGTTAATTGTAGGTGATGACTATGGAAAGCTTTTAGAGTTCATAGACTAGTGGATCGAGGCATGTTGGAACAAGGAGAAAGCAAAGCGTTATGCTAATTTGACTAAGATTGAGGAGTGAGTCTGAATCTAGACTAAGCTTTAGAAAATAAAACTTTTGTTTTTCGGTTTTTGTCTCACATATTTTGTTTTGATTATTCCAAAAGATGAATAAGACCTCAATAAAATGCATTTTATTTTATTAAGCTCTTAATTTTTCCTAGATCGCCCTTTCAAGTTTTTAATCTAGCGAGCTGCCTTTATAGTTGCATAGACCACCTTTTCTATTTTCAATCTAGCAAGTTGTACCCTAACTTTTTCCTAAGCCGCCTACTAGGTTTTCAGCTTAGCAAGTGTCTTTCTTTTTTTTTTTTTCTAATTTATTTTCTTTTTTTATTTTTGTATGCAATGTCAAAGAGCCCACATGATATAAAAAAAATTAATTTTATTGAATACTTTGAACCGTGCTTGTGTGGGCTTCCTACATATCTCCTTACAATAGATTTTGAAAAATGAAGTACAAGGTAATTTTTGGAGAATCATGTCCATGTAGTTCTGATTATAGATATGTGATGCCAGATGCATGCTCATGTAACAAGAACACTAGATGGTTGAACTTATTGTCATCAATGTCCATCAATATGACACCTCCGCCTGACATGATTTTTTTAATGATGAAAGGACCGCTCTAAGGAGGTCTGAATTTTCCTTGAGGGTCATGTACAAGCAATTTGCTCTCTTTTAAGACAAGGTCACCTTCTTAGAGTTAAAATGCCAAGCTACTCTCAGTTGGTAATTCTAAGTCTGGTGAATGGCTTCTAACCTTTTCTCATCGATCAGGTTAAGCTGGTCATAGTAAGCATGTTGCTAGTCAAGTGCTAGCAGTGTATGCCCTAGAGCTTACACTCAACATGTGAATATAAACGAAAACCTTATTGGCTTTAGTATATATGTTATTTAAGAGGATACATTCCTAGTATCGAACATATATATGTCCATTAAGAATTCTATAGGGAATCTATTCTCAAAAGTTTGAGAATATGAATGACAGATTGCCCTTTTAATAGATGCTTTAAAGGTTGCTCATGGTTATAGGATTATTGGTAGGGACGCCATTAATCCAGAAGACCATCACCTCTGTTGTCATCCATGATAAGTATGAGATACTTATTGGTATGGAGGTAGTGAGTCTCATGCTACAGACATGTGATGTCATGATAACACTTGAGCACTCATGAGATGAGTAAGCTGAATAGTGACATTAGATGATGGATACATGGGTCGTTACCTACCAGTCAATATCGCATCATCTAGATTATGATTGTGCATATAATCCTTAGATTTGAGGTGACATGTTATCTGGCATATTGGAGGCTATGGTTTGTTATTGCTTATATACAGATGCTAGTCACGTATTGGTATATGGCATGTGGTGGCCATAATCTGTGGTATGTTGGGATAAGTGTTTAACCAGGAAAGAATTCATTAACTTGGGTAACCAAGGAAGGAATCCTATGACTTCTAGTTATTCTTGATATGCAAATCTCTTATCAGAGTGGATACGGTTCACTGGAAAGAGTTTCTAGTTGAAACTGGTTTATCAAGAACTCATACCAGATAGAAGTCAAATGATCTAGCACATAGGGCTTGACTTCTTCCATGACCCTAATAGAGATCGGGAATCCGTAATGAATGGATTTGAGTGCATAATAATTATAATTGATAGGTCCATGTTTATGTCAAGGATATGATCACTGGCATTCATTTCTAATTGGGTAGTCATGATATGTTATGCTAGACGTCACTCATGACTTATGGGACTAAGTGTGGAATTAGGTTAACTCACTTGGTGGGAAGAAAAGAGTTTTCTTTATCCCATTGCCAATTAGAACATGAACCTAGTAAGTCACATACCAAATGGTGATTCCCATTAGCTTGCATGTATCATATTAATAATTAATTAAAGAGTTTAATTAATTGTTAA
>CAOJBK010495578.1:0-12202 GCA_948294925.1 Codiaeum variegatum | reverse complement strand
TGCATTGAGCATAACTTTTCCACACCTAGGACTCCTCAACAAAATGGTGTTGTTGATGAAGGGAAACGCAAGTCGTGCAATGGAAGCACTATAAAACCAGTCGTTTTAAAATTTTTCAAAGTTAAAACCTTTTGTTTAAACTCTTTAAACAAATATGTTCATTTGCATGTTTCAAACTCTTTAAAAAACATTTGAACATAATAAATCTTTGTTAAAACATTTTTTAAACATGTTGTTCACATGCATGTATCAAACTCTTTGATAAAACATTAGAACATTGGGACCACATTTAAACCTATCAACTTGATCTACCAATTTTGTACAAAACACAATGACACTAAGCATGTAGAAGAAATGTATCAAAATACCTTTCTCCTTTGCTTTGTAGAGCTCCCCAAGTGTGAAGCCTCTAGCTATCTCACACCAAGCTTGAGCAAGCTTGAGGTCCCTTTCACTTTGATGCAAGACTTGATCCTTAAACTCCATAGGTTGCCCTTTAGCTTAGGTTCAAGTCTCAACTCCAAGTTAGGGAACAAGTGAGTGTGTTAAGTCCTTAGACTTCCTTAGCAAAGGTGATTTCCTAAAACTCTAAGTTAGTTTGAACTCTTCAAAAGCTCTCAACTTAAGTTCTGGAAATTTTCTGCTTATCACTTCTTATGCTTAGGTAAAATAATTTTCCTTTTATATGTAGATTACTTCCACTAACTAGATGAGTCACTAATCACTTCCACTAATTAGGGTACTTGTCATGGCTTGGTGATTTACATTAAAACATATGTCATGGCAAAGCCTAAGTGGAGAGTGAGTTGTGATCATCTTTACAATTAGTGGAAAAAATCTGCACCATTAGTTATCACATAACTAATTCCTTTGCTTAATGACTTTGTCCAATTTCAATTTAATCCTCCAAGTTTTGTATCTCATACAATTGGACTAAATTGAAATACACTCATTTGAAATGAACTTCAAGATATGCTAGTGTCTTTGTGAATTTAATCACAAGTTCAATTTGATTACAATTAATAGTTAATTGAACATTTCAATTGGATATTAATTATAATATCTTTATACAGTACTTGGTTCATACTTTTCGATGTGTGAATCACTAGGTTCATATCCTAAATAGCAATGAGATAGGAAAACTCTTTTCTTATATCTATGTATCGAATCCCATCTAATATAAAGTCTCATAAGTCATGAGTGACGTCTAGCAAACATATCTCGACTACCTAAATGGGAATGAATATTGACGACCAAGTCAATGAACATATAAACATGGACCAATGGACATAGTTACCATACACTCAAGTCCCTTCATTATGGATTCCCGATCTTAGCTAGAGTTATGGATTTGTCAAACTCTATATGTTATGATCATATGACTAAATCTAAGTTCTAGCCCTCAGTATTTACAATTCCTACTAGAAACACTTTCTAGTGAATCTTTTCTACCTTGGGCAAGGATTTCATAATGAGGAGAACTAGAAGTCGTAGGATCCTTACTTGTTTACCCAAGCTAATGAATTCTCTCTTTGAGAACATTTATCTCAATATACTACTAAGTATAGCGACCAGATGCCATATACCCCCATGTGGCCGGCAAAATTATGTAAGTAATAGCAAACTGCACCCACCAATATATTAGATAAATTCCACCTCAAGTCAAAGAACTATATGCATAACTATGATCTAAACGATTAAATATTGACTATGGTAAAACCCATGTATTCATTCTCTAACGTCACATGTTCAACTTACTCATCACATGAGAGTCCACATGTTGTCATGACATCCTATGTTTGTAGCATGAGACTCACTACCTCCATTACCATAAGTATCACATACAATGGATGACAGTAATGGTGATGGTCTTCCGAATTATCGATATCCCAATCAATAATTCTATGACCACGGACATGTTTTATAGTATTATGATAACGAGAACCTTTCACTCATATTCTTAACTTCTTAAGAATAGATTCTGATATAAAATGCTAATGGAACATATATAAGTTATAATTGAATTTGGGATTCATTTAAATAAAATATATATTTTATTTCCATTGGGATTCAAATATTACATTTACAATGAGCTCTAGGGCATACAAGTCTAACAGAAGAATGTGGAGCCACCTACCAGAGGATGGAAACCACATTTTTCCATGATATGATGCATAAAAAAGTGGAAGTCTAAGTTGATGACATGTTCATTAATGGTGCTACTGTCGAACAACATCTGTTAGAGCTAGAGAAGTTCTTCCTTGTACTTTGACAATATAATCTCAAACTTAATCCCAATAAATACATATTTGGAGCTTCATCTGGAGTGTTCCATGGTTATATGGTCAGAAAGAAAAGGATTGGAGTCGACCCTACCAAATCCAAAGCTATTCTTGACATGCCACCTTTTAAAATTGAAAAGGAGATAAGAGGCTTTCTAGATCATCTCTGATACATCAGTCGGTTCATCTACTAATTAGCAAACACTTATGGATCAATATTCAACATACTTAAGAAAAACTCCTCTAACTAATGGAACGAGGAATGTCTAAAGGCCTTTGAGCAATCAAGGAGTATCTTCTGAATCGACCACTCCTACAACCTCCTAGATCAGGGCAGCCACTGCTACTTTACTTGACAGTTATTGATGAAGCCATAGGGGCAATGCTAGCACAAAACTCCCCAGATTCCCATAAGGAGAATGTCATCTACTACTTGAGTAAGAGAATGTTGGCCTATAAACTCAAATACAGTTACAATGAGAAGCTCTGCCTAGCTCTAGCATGGGGATGTCACAAGCTTAGACACTATCTAGGGGCATACATAACACATGTCCTTATTGACCAGAGACCACTTAAGTATTTTATAGAGAAGCTTATCCTGGATAGTAAGATGGCTAGCTGTATGGCAGTCTTGGTAGCCTACGATCTCAAATACGTTTAGAGAAAAGCCATAAAGGGTAGAGTCATTTTCAACCAACTGGTTATTGCCCCAATTGATTATCATTAGAAAGAACCTGAGTTTCCTGATGAGGACATCTTATTCCTCCAAACTGAAGTATGGAAATTATACTTTGACAGAGCTACCAACCACAAAGGGTATGGTGTAAGAATAGTGTTCCTTACACCTACTAGTGAGAGCTTACCTTTGGCCATCAAACTAGAATTTGAGGTAGCAACAATGAAGCTGAGCATGAAGCATATGTCTCTAAGTTAGAGTCAGCCCTTCAGATCAGTATCAGGAATTCAAAAGTCTATGAGGACTCTAATCTCATTGTCTCCCAAGCCTTGGGTTAATGGAAAATCAAAGAGGAGTAGTTAGTTCCTTACCCTAAGAAACTCGATGAATTAACAAATAGATTTGATGCTCTATCCTTCTATTATCTATTAAGAACTTAGAACAAGTTTATAGACACATTGCCAACACTCGCATCCATGATAAAAATACGTGATGGGTTCATTGTCAATCCAATTTCAATAAGCATCAAGCGTCAACCAAGTTTTTAAGCTCATTGCATGAATATCCAATAACCTGAAGAAAAACATTTGGTACTGGGACATTTACATCTATCTCACTAAAGGCGAATATCCTGAAGGTGCTTCCAAATTAGAAAGGAGAACCATAAGGAAACTGGCCAGCAAATATATCCCAAGAGGCAACATCCTCTACAAAAAGACCTGGAATGGCATTTGATAGAGATTGAGTTACCTCAACGTTGGAATTTGAGTTTTCTCATTGTAATAAAACTAACCTACATACAAAGATGGTCAGGAGTGGCTAGACAGGTGTCTGGTATAAACCCTCTGATGCTCAAGTCAAAATTATCATAAAATAGAGAAAAGGAGAGTTTTCTAAGCTATGGAGTGAAACGTTACCTCATATGGGATGTCTGAGGGTATTTATATGGAAGGGGTTCCTATAGCTAAGATAAGTGTCAGCCTAAGGTAGGTTAGAAAGTACCAGGGGTGGGACTGTGATGTGACTGGGGTTAGTGTGTGACAGAGACAGGTGTCTCTATCAAGGACTCAAACCTCAAAAGTGGGAGTAGTTAAACTAGTAAGGGTTCGGCAGTTCAGGGAAGAACTTAACACAATACTTGTTCTGGTTAGCCTCGAACCACTATAATACAAACCCATATCAATAGTCCCCTCGAAGCATCAGTACTCAAAGGATTTAAAGCTCAAAGAGTATGGAAGAGAAGTTGGCCGAACTTGATGATGGATGCCTATTTTGAGTAGGTGATTTTGAATTTCGAAATTCATATGAAGGGATGCCAAATGGTTTGTGTCTTCATCAAACCATTTAGAAATGACCTTTCACTAACAGGTGTGTCACTTTTTCTGACTTGGATTAGACCATTACGCACTTCCAAACACGATACCTTTATTGCTACCTATCCATCCTCAACACATGACGAAACGGTCGACTGCCTTTATGATTACTAATGAGAGGATGGACTGTTACAACCCTCCAATTATCGTGCCATTTTGAAATTTAATTCAACCCTGTGAGTTTATAAAAACCCATGCTCTTCTTCTTTTTTGACTTTCTTCCATTGCTCTTCTTCATTCTACCTTCCTCTATGCTATAGTCTTTTTCCTGCTTTTATTTTTTCATCTTCTTTCACTTTCTTTCTTTTTACAACCAGTGATTTCCATGGTTTCTCTATAAAAATAAAAGAAACATTTTCTAGAAGCGCCAGAGAAAGATAAGAAACAAAGCAAAACCCAAGGTACTACTTCTTAAATAAACGATATAGTGAGGCCGTTCATGGAGAAGGTTACCCCTATCGAATTCTAGTTTAGAGCTTTTCTAAAGAACATGAACACCATGTCTGAATATATAAAATTTACTTGCCCCTCTATGACTGTTAGGATTTTCTCAACCAATACCAAAGTGGAGATGGCCAAGGGCGAGTTAGATTACATCTGGTACTATGACAATGTGATCAGGGGGTTACTGTTTCCTCCTCCTTTCTTCTGCAAGTGTTTTGACTACTTCTAAGTCAACCCAATAATGTTGATGCCCAACTCAATCGAAGAATTACACTGCTTCGAGGTTGTTTGTTACATTCTGGGGATTGCTAACCCCAGTGCTAAAATGTTTCATACTTTTTTCAACTTATCTACACCCAGGGAACCCTATCAGTGATGTTTCCAAAAGAAACCCTTGTAAACCCTCTTTGGGATAATGGACAATAAGATAGATGACTGGAAGAACAAATTCATCTCAGTGAAGGTGTTGAAACCCATTAAGGAAGGCCGGGTGGGATTTAGGTTCTCAACAGAGGGAAGCTCAAAGTTGAGAAACTGGAGAAGAATTTGGAGGAATCGAATGCTAATGGCATTTAAATCTTAGCCTCTTATGGTCGCTTGTTCAACAGGAGATCTGTTATAGGCTCACCCTTCCTTCATAATGCAGATGGAACTTATACACTTCCTAGGAATGTACGAAGGTCTTTAGGTAAGCTTCAATTTATTTTTATTTCTTTTTTCTTCTTATTGGGGTAATTAATCATGGTTGTAGTTTACAGAGCCTCTAGTGGACAAGAGGGTTAAGTCCACTCTGAAAGATCTTATTAATCAAATGATCAAGGCCTTTCCTCAGGCAAACTTAATGTGCTGAGCAACACTGTGGATAGACTGGTGAGAGACCACCCATCATTAGTTGAGTTTCATCTATGGGTGTTTGAAATTTTAGAAAGGATAGTTGCTAATCAATGCTCTTTCCACAAGCTGACTAGTCAGTATTTCCACCATGTACATGTGGTTCAGAATGGGGACTTGCTAACTAGCCAATACAAGGACTTTCTTAAGTTTTGAGCTTCGAATGCGACCAAAAATTTGGCTCAGTGGAGCCTTCTAACCTCAGAAGATATAGCTAGGGTTGTGACTGCTGCTCAAGCTTTAGCTACTGTTATAGGACAGACTTCCACTGCTATAGGTCAGACTCCTACTCCTTTACTCGCTTTAGAGTGGCCTCATACTACCAAGACTGATGATCCTGAGTCAATTCGGGAATGACTTTTTAGAGGTATATCCCTCAGTCCTTCGACTTCTCCTGATAATGATGATTATCCTTCTAAGTCCTCCCTTTTCCCCTTTCCTTCCTCCTCTCCTCTACTTAAGGTAATATAGAAGTTGGCTGAGCAGTGGCATAGGAGGAGGCCTACCTTCACTGTCCCTCCTCTCCAAATTATCTATAATGTGCTACTTAAGGAGAGGAGGGCATTCACAGGAAGCATTCTGCCAAGAGGTCTAGGCCTCGATTATCATTTTCTGATAAGATCGATATCTAATTTTTGTTCTTGTTCTCTAATTTGAGTGATTCTATTTTAACCACATTTTTATCTTTTTATAGAGGGTCCTTCTGCTGATGGGTCGATACTAGTGCAAATTCAACCTCCATTTTGCTCAAAGTAGGGGATCGTGTCATGACTTTGATTTAGCCTATTAGGGTTTGCAAATTAATAAAGATCCATGGGGCATGAAAGGCTATGGAGTCTATTATGAGACTCCCTTAATTCCCACTAGCTTTCACTACTCCCACTAAGGTAATTCTAAAGGTGATTCCTCCTTCGATGGATGCTGCTGTAGAAGAGGCTCTACTATGGTCATCATTCCTGAAGAAGGAGATCAAGGTGTTGTTGCTAAAGGTGGGGACACCCTAAGGCCCCAGACTTGCCAAGGAGGGTGTACATTAATGTTTGTGGGGAAGCCTTCCCATTCCTACTGCTTATGGGGGAGATCTATCTATTGGCCTTCCTAATCTTGCTTTGCTCTCTACTGGGAAGGGTTTCTCTAGCCCTCAGGGGTCTCTGACTTTGCATGCATAGATTCCCCATGCTTTAAATGTATGTCCCTTCTCTCTTTTCTCTTTCTTTCTTTCTCTTCTTTTTTGTAATTCCTTCATTTTCTTCTAATGTAGGAGGCTACTGTGAATGTTGAAATGCTATTTAGAGATCTAGAGAATAACCAAACTATAGTTGAGAAAGAGAGTCTACTGGAGGCTTATAATACCAAATTAGAGTCTTTACAGAAGATATACCAAGATTTAGAGTCTGCCAATGACTATTTGAAGCAGAAGGTAGAGGGCTTACAGATCGAGAATGCAGGATTCGAGGCTAGGCTGAAGAACATAGCCATCAAAGCTAAGAAATCTAACAAGGTGGCTGATATCTTTTCCAAGATGTAGGACATGTTATTAGATAGGTTCCCTCAGCTTCTTTAGCATGAAGTTTAGAAGTTCGCTACGTCCTGCTTCTTTAAGGGGTGGCAAAGTGCTAAAGTGGTCTAGTGTACCATAGAGTGGTACAACCAAGCTTTGGCATTGGTGTTCAAAAAGTTTCTCGAGACAAAGGCTCATTTTACCCCTTTGGTCTCCAAAGGTGTTGTACCCAATAATCAACTCTTCGAATACCTTGACAACATGGGCACCACAGATCTTTCTTTCCTAGATTGAATATTCTCTGCTCGTAACAAAGAGGAGATCTGACCTTCAGGATATTTGTCAACTCACTCCGGTGTTAATCCTGAAGACCAGCTGTCGATCAATACTATTATCCGCCCCTCAAATCAGGAAGCAAGTTCTTCCCATCCCCCTCAACCATAGGGCTTCATGTTTTTTCTACTTCTACTTATATTTGTTTGTATTTTCTTAGGCTCGCATTTTGTATTAGAGCCCTTATTCTGATTTTATATTTTATACCAGTTACTTTGTAAAAAACTTTTCGTATATAAACACAACTTTTTCGTTGCTTTTATAATGATTCTATCTTTTTCTTGTTTTGTAATTTTGATTTTTACTTTTGTGCTTGTTTATTTCTTGATTTAGCTCCTTTAAAGAAGTTCTTAATTCTTTATACCCATGAAGGTTCATCTGTTGGGCTAAACTTTAGGTCTTGGTTCGTCGAAGTCTTTATGCTCCTTTGGGAGGGCCTTAGCCAGTTGAGCTGGGCTTAGTTCCTTAGCTTATCGAGGTCTTAGTGCCCCCCCTTAGAGGGACTTTTACCAGTCAAGCTTAGCTTAGATTCATTTTCTCAATTATTGACAAGGAAAAGAGCACCTTTTATTACATGTTAAAAGTTGTATAATTTCAGGTGTTGTACATTCCATGTGTGAGGTACTTCTTTGTTCACCAAAGTTTGCACCTTATAAGTTGTTGGACTAATGACTTGCTCAACAATGAATGGACCTTCCTAGTTTGGTGCTTATTTCCCCATCCCTTCTCTTTTTCTTGTGGCCTCTAAGCTTCTTATCACAAGATCTCCTATCTAGAACACCCTGCTTCTCACCTTCTGGTTGAAGTAGTTAGTAACCCTATTTTTGTAGGCTGATATCCTTATGGAGACTTACTCTCTTAGTTCCTCTAGCAGGTCAAAATCTATCCTCATTGCTTTCTCATTTTCTTCCTCTTCATAATAATAGACTCTTCCACTAGGCATTCCCACATCTACAGGAAGGACAGCTTCAGTTCCAAAAGTGAGGGTGAAGGGGGTCTTACCTATCGATTCCCTAGGAGTTGTTCTATAGGCCTAGAGCACACGATATAGTTCTTCTTCCTAGTTCTTTCCAAACCCTTCAAGCCTTCACTTTATCCCTTAGAGAATGGTTTAGTTGGTGAATTGGTTTTCCCATTTGACTGAGGGTGGAAAATCGAGGAGAAGTGTTGCTTTATATTGAGTCCTTCGTAGAAGTCTCTCATTTTTATGTTGTCAAACTATTTTCCATTGTCACTAACTATCTGGTGGGGCATTCCAAACCTACAAACAATGTTTTTCCAAAGAAACTTCACCATGTTCTCTACTATGATAGTTGCTAGGGCTTCTACTTCCACCCATTTGGTGAAGTATTCTACTATAACCAAAAGGAACTTATTATATCCTATAGTCACCAGGAAAGGTCCCACTATATCCATCCCTCATTTGGTGAAAGGCCATAGATCATAGATTTGTATTTGCTCTGCTACTGGAACTTTGCTTAGATTGGCAAATCTTTGGCATGTTTGGCATTTTCTAATAAGCTTCATTGTTTCTTCTTTCATGGTTTGTCAATAATACCCTTGTTTAATGGCCTTTACAGTAAGGGGTTTTCCTCCCACGTGCATCCTACATGCACCTTCATGCATCTCCTTCAACATATATTCTGCTTCAGCAAGAGTTAAGCATCTGAGTTGAGGTAGAGAGAAGGCTCATTTGTAGAGGATCCCATTATGTACAGAGAAGTGCGAACTCCTCTATTTGATCTTTTTTGCCATCTTTGGCTCTTTAGGGAGCTTGCCTTCTTCTAGGTAATCCTTCATTGGATCCATCCAATAGGGTTCTAATTTTATTACCATTACACCTTCAGGCTCTTCTATGTTGGGTTAAGTGAGAACCCCTAAGAACACTATGTTTAGAATGACTAGGGGATGAGCTGCTACGAGCTTACTGAGGCTATCCTCCCTACTATTTCCCCTTGGGGGATCTTTTTGAACTCTATTTCTATAGAGATCTATTTTTTCAAATACTTGACCATGTCTGGATGTCTGGCTTTATACAATCCTTCTACATTCCCTAGGACCAGTTGTGAGTCACTGCAAATGTGTAACACCTCCATATATAGTTGCTCAGCCACTAAAAGGCCTTAAAGAAGGGCTTCATATTTGTTTGTGTTGTTTATGGTACTGAAGATGAGTTTTAAAGTGAATTCTACTAGCCCTCCACTTTAATTTTTCAATACTACGTCGACCCCACTAGCTCCTCTACCACTATCTCCATCCACGTATAGTTGCCACTTGACCTTCGGGGGTTGACCTCAGGTTCGCCCTCTGTCTCTCTTCTTGTCAATGTATCTAGTGGGAATGAGCATTCTAATATAAAGTTTGCTAGGGCTTGGGCCTTGATAGCCAATTGAAGCCTATATTCTAAGCCATATCCTCCCAACTCTACTTCCTAACACAACATCCTCCCTGAGAGTTCAAATTTATGTAAGGTTTTCTGCAAGGGCTTGTCTGTGACCACCACTCCCTGATGTGCTTCCAAATACACCTTAAACTTTCTATAGGAGAGCATGAGGGTATACACTAATTTTTTTAGGGGAATGTAGTTCAATTCTTCTCCATATAAGACCTTGCTGAAATAATACACTAGTTTTTATAGACCTTCATCTTCTCTTAATAGCACCGAGCTGATTGTATAAGGCGAAGCTGAGAGATATACAAGGAGCTCCTCACCCTGGAGATGTCTACTCAACACCTATTCCAAAGCTAGAAAGGCCTTTAAGTCATTCTTCACTTACTGACATCATCTGTTCATTCAAAAGAGGCACTCTTTCTTAGTTTCTTGAAGAAGGAAAGATATTTCTCCTTAAACTTAGACATGAATCTGTTCAAGGATACAAGTCTGCTAATAAGCTTTTGGACTTCCTTCACACTTTGTGGGGACTCATCTCTAGTATAGCTTAAACCTTATCTGGGTTCAGCTTAATACCCCTCTCGCTGACCTAGTAGCCTAGGAATTTGCCCCCATGGATGAAGAAAGCACATTTCTCTGGGTTCAGCTTCATCCTCTAGGCATTCACTACCCCGAACTCTTCTTTCAAGTCCTCCAAATATTGTTGAAAGATCATACTCTTCACAATCATGTCATCCACATAGGCTTTCAAATTTCTGCCTAACTACTCTTTAAACACTTTATTGACCAGCCTTTGGTATGTTGCCCTAACATTCTTTAATCCAAAAGGCATGGAAACATAACAATAAGTTCCCTTCTCTATGATGAATGAGGTCTTCTTCTCATCTTCCTCATTCATCCAAAATATGATGGTATCTATGCTTTGCATCCAACAGCGAGAGATATTAGTATTTTACTATCGAATTTACTAGTTTGTCTACCATTGGAAGTGGATATAAGTCTTTAGGACATGCTTTGTTCATATCTGTGAAACCTACACACATCTTGTAACTACCATTAGCCTTTTTGACTAGCAGTACATTAACCAGTCAGTATGGGTACAACACCTCTCTAATAAAACCTGCCTTAGTCAGCTTCTTCACTTTCTCATCAATAATAGCTTTCCTCTCAGTTCCAAAACACCTCTTCTTCGGCTTGACAGTCTTGTACATTGGATCTACATGGATTTTTGTGTGTTATGACCTCTAGGTCTATCCCTGGCATGTCCGAAGAGAGCCATACGAAGGTCTGGGGGCTACTTGCTAAAAACTCCTTTCCTGAACTCTTCTCTTCTCCACCTAAGGTGGTATTGATCTACAAGGTTTGAGCATCTCTAACTATCTTAAATACCTCGAGCTCTTTCGTAGATTCTCCTTTAGTCTTGCCTTAAATCCTTTGAGGGGCTGCTTCTATCATGTTCACCTCTTCTAGCTCGAGGAACACTATCTTTCTCTTTCTCATAATATGTAGGGTTGTCTTTGGAACTACATCCCTATATACATAGAGGTGTGTACCATCAGGAAGGGGTATAGTTATTCTGCACCTTCAAATACTCACCGAAGCGTCTAAATCCTATAACAGTGGTCTTCCTAATAGCACATGGTATGACATGAGAAATTTAGTAACGACAAAGATTTCCATGACTGCTACGGCCTTCGGTGCCCTCTCAACTATCACTGGCAATTATATAGTACCCACTTTTGGTATGATGGCTTTGCCCAAGGTCTAAACTGGGATTTCCAGGGGCTTCCTAGGATATCAAGTTCACCAAATTGCCTATATCCACAAAGATTCTGCGAACTCTAAAGTTGGCTACTACTTCCATGATTACCACCACTTTAGCCTTTTTGATGGGCCTGCTAGATGAACCTTCACTAATTATTTAGAGCCATTGTAAAACATGAGCTCATAAGGCTCATGGGTTTGCATCACCTCCTTTTCCTTCCTCTTACTCATTGGGATCTCTTCTAGGCCTCCTATAAGGCAGTGTATGTCCCCTACTACTCCATCATCTAAGGGTACTTCTTGCACCTAGTGTGTTGGGCTTGCTTGATCAACCTTTTTTATATAGTTTTTTAAATATCCTTGCTAGATTAGCCTCTCAATTTCTTCTATGAGTGAATATGAGCATTATGGAATCTATACTATTATGACCTTTCTCTCTTATCTGGGTCTTTATTGATGGGCTCAGGCCTTCTCCAAATCCCTTTATCTTGGAAGGCTGCAAATACCACCTTTGGTCTAGTATTTAGTGGGGTGAATTTAGAGGGG
>CAOJBK010494945.1:0-11072 GCA_948294925.1 Codiaeum variegatum | reverse complement strand
GTTTTAGAGACTGATTCCTGCATACTAAATTAAGCATATATCCCATACTGACTTGAGCGTCGGAGGATTATTGCTAGGAACACACCTGGCCCTCTTAGCTCACAGTTTGCTCACCTTGCAGGTTCCTACTATCCGATTCGGACCCAAGATCAGAATTGATTAGTCCAAGACTCATCACCAAGTAAATTCACTTAACATGTTAATTGCAACAAAAGCAAAATTTCCAAATATTGAGATGTTCAGAAACTTTCAAGTTTTACCCGATAGAGGGCCAGCAATTCAGGCACCTAAAAAGTTAAAGAAGAATAAAGAACCCCAACCATAAAACTAATAGCAGTTTTGCAGCCAATATGAGAGCAATCTGACATGAAATTAATAATTATGTATAGATATAAAGCTGAAATTAGAGCAATGAGTGCCATAAAAATTCTGATATTCACTTCTCACTTGCCTTCAATTTAAAAAATAAATAAATAAAAAGACCTAAACACATCTTAATTAATTCATTTATTATTAGAATTTCATGGGTAGACACTTGGTACTACTAAACATGGGTTATAAAGTATATAAAGAGCCAAAGCTGGAAGTTCTCCTATTGGAAGACAAATTTACGCCTAGTAATAAACGGCTGATAAAGGATAGATCACACCGGCCTCAAAACAGTTTCAGTCATCGACTTATGAGCATTATCCAATGGTCTAATTAATAAATCTCTTATTAAAGTTTCAACATCTACCTGAATGTTTAGGAGACGTTGGTTTAGCAAGCCTTGTTGAATGCAAAACTTGTATATTTTCATTTATTTTCTCTATAATGTCCTTGTGCTCATTTCTCAACACTGCAACATAAAACAAAAAGAAAAACAGAATTGCATGCTCAAACTACAAAAATAACAACTAGCAACCCAACTCAAAACATAACATAGTACAAAAGAACTCCACTGTTAAATCTTTCCTCCGTTGGTCATTCACCTTCATCTAAATTGTTAGAAATTAGTATAGAAGTAGGGGTATATTAGAGGTGATAAATTAAAATTTAGCGCGCAGAAGCAAAACTAACAAAATGACAATAAAAGTACAACTTACCAATACCTACAATAATAACATCAAAAATAGTTTGATTCTCACTAAAATAGATGACAAATTATCTAGGAATACTCGGCTGAATATTGTACCTTATGAAGATAAAAGTGGCACATCAGTCTATTGATCTGAAGCTAGTTTAGCTTCTCCATTCAGCACAATAGTTAAGGTCTGAAATTGGAAAGAAGAAAGATTTGGCATAATGCATTGGTGTTAGGACCAAATAGAGAAAACTTCACAGCATTAATAATTAAATATGAGTAGTTTTGGAAACATACTTAATCTAGGACAAATTTTTTTAACCGTACTTAATTAGGGAGGAGGGAGTGATTCTATAAATCTAAAGAGCCTAGAATTTCCTATAGAGTAACATAAAGGGTTTTGTTTAGATTGAATGAAACTATGCTTTTATTGTCTTGTGTTATGTTATGGCCAGAACATTAGTCCCATGAGTAAATAGCAAATGTAATCTCAAGATTAATATTAAAGATAGAGGCATAATTAAAACAAAGAAAATGGCATATTCATGAGTTCCCTAATAAAACACTAACAAGTAGCCTTATGTTCTACTTCATTTGGTCTAATTTTAGTTCTCTTCCTTTTTTCACACTCAAATCTTTATATTCTTCTAAAGAAATAATGATTTGGTACTATATCCTTGACCATATTAGGATTTTCTAAATCACAACTCGCAAATAATAAGTAAGTAAAAAATAAAAATAAAAGCAAAAAATTAGCCTGGGGAATTTACTATACAAATTAGCCTCTTACGCACACCTCAATATATTAGCATATGCAACAACCGAATGCCTGGGGAATAAGTCTCAAATTCTTGCTTTAATCTCAACCAAAGAATCACGAGATTTTCAAATTTTAGAATCACTTCAAGGATGATAATGTTACTTCAACATTTCCTGAGATCTGATCATGTATTCGTTCCTACATAAGACAAGAAACTATGTCAATGTCATTTTACAAGCACTAAACCTTTTATTACATTATGTCAAAACACATCAAAGTGTGTTTGATACAAAACGTACCTCTGTCAATGACATCTCAAATTTTGATTTAGTTATTGTATCATACAAGAAAATATATCTATCATCCAAAAAAACGGGGGAGGGGGGGGTCATTTGGAGGCAGTCCATTTCATCAAAACATTGTCAATAATTTAAAAAAAAAAAAGACTATTCAGATTCTAGGGTACTTTACCAAAATCTCTCAATATTAACCCAAAAATCCTTGCCATTGATTCACTGCTTAATAATGGTATATCAAAATTAAAATGCATACCTCCAAACTAGCTCACAAACAAGTTCTTCAGGAGCACTAGGTAGAACCTAAAAATTACAAGAGAAAAAGATATTTCAATGCAAGTTAAAATGCAAAAAAAAAGGACTTTTGAGGTTCAGTTACCTCATCTTTGTATGGATCACACTGATCCTTTAACCACAATCTCAAGAGCTCCTTAAAATAAGAATCAAAATTTTTTAGCATTAAGAAATTCACACTATCATAATGATCTACACTACAACTAACATCACCCATCATAATCAACCCAAACATTATAATAAGCGGGTATCACCACATCCATGCATCAACAAGAGATGAAAAGACAACTAAAACCAAATACTGCACTTATCAAAATTTCTAGGCTCATTACCATTCTAAAAATGTTCATAAGAATAGGCAATCTAGTATCTGCTTGAGTCTGGTGTATGCACCTAAAGTTGAAAGAAAAACACAAACTCATAAGTCATAATGACATAAATTGACTTAGTAAAAGCAAAAATTTACTTAGCAAAACTCAAAATATCATAGACATGTAAGAGAATGATTTTTTAAAAAAGAGGGAAAAAGAAAGAAGACTTGATTCCATGGCCTGGTCTACATATTATGTCCATAGCTTGCACATTTTTGGATACACTTACAATAATGATGTAGTCATCACCTTTAAGCACAAATTAATCAATTTTAACAAATAGTGATGGTTAAAAAAACTAATGATATATAAAAAAGACAGTGAAAAGCTAATCAAGAGAAATGAAAGGAATAAACTAAGGCAAATTGTTAAATGACAAGAATTTGTAATCATTGCAAAGCACAATTTCTATCTTACCATTCATTTATGCAACAAAATTCATGTGTCATGAAAATGATAATTCTAGATCAATTTGATTTTATGAACTTATAAGAGGGAATATATATAAATCCATTTCTTCCTGCTTAATTTCCACTAATCCAAACAAGTGTAAGTCCTTTCTACCCTTTCCAACCTCACATTCTCCTCCCACATCCACTCTTCACCCAAAACTAGAATCTTATTAAAATACCATAAAAAAATAAGAAAAACTTAGCATCAACATCATGCGATGAGAGTGGTGCAGGGATTAACTAAACAACTTTATGAAAAATAAAGAAAATGATTTTAAAAGTAGCAATCAACGGAAAAAGACAATAATTGAATACATTTGTGCATACGGGTAAAAGTTTAAAATGAAACAAGTTTCTATGAAGTTAATCACACAAAATACAAAAGAAGAAGCCATCAACATACATGGAAACACTGAATTAGGTTATTGGTTAAACAAATTGAAACACAGAATTAGGTTATTTTTTTAAACTAGATTAGGGAGGAGGGAGTAATTCTATAAATCTATGAAAAAATTCTCTTTAAAAAAAAAGCATAAATATCATTTAAAATTTATGAACAAAAAACTGATAAAAATGGAGGGGAGATTGTTGCTTGCCTGGTTATGGAGAACCCAAAACGTAGCTAAAAAAATTAAGAACAAAGATGAAATGATTAAGAGATACATCACTAATAAAGCTTCTAATAGAGCTTCTGTTCATGGAACTAAGCGACCTGTCACTTAAACAATCCATGTAAGTTCTTTAATTTATATGTAAATTAATTAATTAGAGTTTTAATTATAGTAATTAGTTGTTAATTATTATTATTAATTTGCTGAAGGAGGAAGTTGAGAACGAGTTTAACAAAGGGAAAGAGGGAAAAGTGAAGAAGATAAAAGAGGTTGACAAGCTTGTGGATTCTAATCTCAAAAAGCACTTTGATGATCATCTTGATAAACCTTAATTAAATAGTTTTAGTTATCTTGATTAATTAGAGATATTTTTTGTACATGTACCTTAATAATAAACCTATATGTGAGAGCTAATTAACCATGTTTTTAATGGATTGTATTTTTTTTTTGAAATCAATGGATTGTTTCTTTTAATTAGAATATGTTTAATTGATTTTCATGATATTTTTATTATTTGGTTTTCTTTTAATGGATTGTGGTGGGTTGATGGCAAAAAATTGACATGGAGCTGACACATAATTAACCTCGTTACATGATACATGTTGACTGAATAAGCATGTCACGTTAGATTCTTGGCCGTGAAACTTACTAGTGGCCTGTCGGTTCAATAAAATAGAAGGCTAGTGATTGAATTGAAAAAAAAAATCAAAAGTGGGTGATCAAAATGGAAAAACAAGCAAAATTTTGTAATCATTTGTGTTTTACCCTCAAATAGGATTTTCAATTAGGAAACTCGCTAACGGCTGCAGCTGTTGATGGAAGTACTATTGTTTTTCTTCTTTTTTTCGATTATTCTAGTTATTTATTCTATTTTCTCTAAAATATTTTTTTTAGGGAAACCTTGGTGTCCTTATTTTGAGTATGCGATATTTTCTCTAAAATATTTTTTAGGAAAATCCTGGTGTCCTTATTTTGAGTCTGTTGTTATCACCGGCTTCAATTAGTGTGTTGTTTGTTGGTGGTTTAATCACTTTCATTGGAAACTAAGAAATGACCGTAGTCTCAGATTATTACCCAAAGACTGATAGATAGATGCTAGTTTGTTGATGATTGCATGTGGAGAAATCCGAATTTGCCTCCGAGAGTTTCATGTAAACCAATTGGGTATAAGGCATTTCTCAAAGTCCTTGAAGGAAGGCTAGCCATTTCCATTCTGATTGTAATCCTTAAGCCTCAAGTTTGGCCGCTGATTTCATTGTTTACTCAATCTATGTACATTTTATTGGTTGATGGAATTTGGTTTGCTCAAATAGAAGTTTTGAGTTTTTTTGATGTAGATTTCACTTATATAACTCAAAGCTAGTTTTTTTTTTTATCTTCCTATGATTCAATGTCAATCACCAACGGTTACCATTTCGACTTTAAATTGATGAGATATAGAGAAAGATAAAATTCAATCCATCTAATATTATTAGATTTGATGTGTATTTACACAAGAGAGGCCTAAAACAGTTACAACAAACCAAGGCCTATTAAAATAATCATAACAAACTCTATTTAGTTACAACATAAATCAATTACATATATTTTCTCTATACACCCCCTCAAGCTAGACCTAGTGTTAACTAGTCTAAGTCGGAACAAAGAAAGTGAAACATGTCAGCAACCAATGATTTGGTAAACAAGTCAGCAGGCTGATCTTCTATTGGAACATATCTAAACATTAGTTTATTTAGCAACAATCTTCTCTCTTATAAAATGACATCAATCTCTATGTTCTTGGTATGGGCATAGAAAACAGGATTAGAAGCAAGTGAGCATATGCTCGTATTATCACACCAAAGAATTTAAGATAAAAAAGGAGAAACTCCTAATGCAGAATATAAAGATTGTAACCAAAGTAATTCAGTAGTTGCGGAAGCTAAAGCATGATATTCATATTCTATACTACTTTTAGCAATAACTATTTGCTTTTGAAAGGACCAAGTAATAAGATTAGGTCCAAGAAATGCACAATAACAACTAATGGACCTTCAATCATCAATATTTCTACCCCAATTAGCATAAGAAAAACCCTTAAGAGATAAAGAAGAATCAAGTTGAAAGGGCAAAATAATAGTCTTAATACCTTATAAATACCTGAGAATTCTTTTACAAGCTACCCATTGCAAGATAGTAGGAGCTTGACGAAACTGACTTAACTGATTTACAATAAAAGAGATGTCAGATCTTGTCATTGTTAAGTATTATAGAGTGCCAATAACACTACTGAACAACTGTGATTGGTCAAAGAGATCACTATCATTAATATACAACTTTTGTTTAAAACACATTAGACTAAGACCAGGCTTAACTTGATCCTTGTGAGCCTTGATTGGAAGATCAGAAATATACTTGATTTGAGTGAGAAAAATGCTAGTAGAATCCCTGTAAGTTTCAAAACCAAGAAAATAATTGACAGAACCAAGAGTTTTAAGATAAAACTGATTATGAAGATCATCAATAACCTGTTGAACAACTTAGTATCTTCAACAGTTATTAAAATATCATCAACACACACAAGTAAAAGTAGTAATTTATCAGCTTTTCTACAAAAGAACAGAGAATTGCCTGAAGTAGAATTATGAAAACTCCAGCCAAATAAAATGTTTTTAAGCTTATCAAATCAAGCCCTTTAAGCTTGCTTCAAACCATAAAGGGCTTTCTGAAGATTACAAATGATTCTAACAAAGTTGGGATTAAATGGGGTAAGGGCTAAATTACATTTATTATCCTCAAGTTTAGCCCCTTATTACACCATTGTCCCTAAACTCATTTTTGCTATAAGATCATCTCAAAACTTTCATTTTGTTACACTTTTGTCAAATTAGCAAGTTGTAGATAAAAAGTTACCTACTCAATTTTTTTAATCTTTATTTTATATTTTCCAAATGGTATGTCACCATAAATTTAATTTTTTTATTAGAAAATATTTTTTTATATTTTAAAAAATATTAAATCTTAATTTTTTCTTTTTTTTAAAAAATTTAGAGACTATTATTTTTATTTTTTTAAAAATAATATATTGAATTTTATTTTCTCTCTCTCTTACCTTCTCACTATCTGCTCTTCTCTATCCCTTTTGTATATTATGCTCTCTTTTTTTTTTTTTCATTACAGATCCATGCCTCTTTGAATTTTTCTGTTATTCCAAAATTTTGCCACAAGTTATTTTTGGCCAATTTAATGCTTTTTTTTTTTAATCACAAAATTGATGTAGAAAAGAGCAGGAGAGAGAAGAAAGAGGGAGAGTGATAAAAAAAATAAAATTCAATTTATTATTTTTTTAAAAAATAAAAAATAGTTTCTAAATTAAAAAAAAAAGTTCAGAGTGGCATAACAATTCTGGAAAATAAAATAATAATTAAAAAAATTAAGTAGAATTTAAGATTTAATATATTTTATAAATATGAAGAAAAATATTTTTTAATAAAAAAATTAAATTTATGATAAAATGACATTTGAAAAAAGATAAAATATATTAAAAAAAAATAGGAGCAAATCACTTTTTATATGCAACTTGCTAATTAGACAATAAGAGTGTAACAAAAATGAAAGTTTTAGAACAATCTGTTAGCAAAAATGAGTTTATGAACAATAATGTAATAAGAGATTAAGTTCAAGTATAATTTAGCCATGGGATAAAAAGGGTGGCTCGCGTCGCCAATCACTGCCTTCGCAACTGTAAAGACTGAGGGAACAAAAAAAGAGACGATGAGATGTTTGTGGTAGAGTTTTGTTAAGGGGGCTTTTTAAATTTTTTATTTTGATGGTTGAAGTGAATGACTCTTCTTATTTTTAATTCATCTTTTGATTTGTTGTTTGGATTGTTCCTGTCGTTATGACAAAATTTACTCTTGTATTTCCTTAGTAAATAGTCTAAATCATGTTATGTTTTTCTTTAGTAAGGCATTCTGCTAATGCAGTCGTAAATTGTATAATATCCCCTACTATTTTTTAATTAGATTCAGGTTGTTTAAAGCAAAATGATTATTCTTTTGTACTGTCTTACTTGACTTATTGATAATTATAGCTTTTCAACATCATATCATAAAAAAGTGATAAATTACTATTTAGTCTATAAATTTTGACCAAATTAACACTTCAATCCCTGTATTTAGCGAAATCAATAATTTAATCCCTTTATTTTAATTTCTCTATCAGTCCCTCTGTCCTTTCGTTTCGTATCTTCCCATTGTTTTTTTGTGAAATGACTAAAGGGGTAACCGATATAGTTAAATTACAATTGATTGAATGTATAAACTTTTAAAAAAATCATGTATTCAGTCAATTATTTTACAAAAAAAAATTGAATACTTTGTGTCTTAAGAAATTGATTGAATAAGTATAATTTTTTAAGTTTATGATTTCAACCAGTCATATTACGACTATATGTATCACCCCTTTAGGCATTTGACAAAAAAAACAATGGGAAGATACGAAACGAAGAGACAGATAAACTAAATTGTTAGAAAAATCAAAATAGAGGGATTAAACTGTTGGTTTTGTCAAATACTGAAACTAAAATATTAATTTGATAAAAACATATATACTAAACTGTAATTTATCAAAAAAAAAAAAGTGTAATTTAGCCATTGGGTAAGAAGTAAGTAGGCCATTAGGTCGATGATCTTATGGGGTTAAAGTAAAGCCCATTTGCTAAAAAGCCTCAAAAATAGACCATTTGAACACATCTGAAATTAACCCGCTGTATGCATATGGAAGTTGGTCGAATGACAAAGGAAGAGCAGCAGAACTGGCAGCAGATTGATTAAAAATTTTTTAGCAAACCAAAATTGGGCTCTGGCAATAAAGAAATTTCTTTCGTCTCACTCTCTCCGGTTTTGCCTAAACCAAATGGCGACTACCACTTTCACTGACTTTTCCTCCGCCACCGCTCGGCTTCTTCCCTTCACCAGAACCACTTCCCGCCACAGTCACGGCGTCGCTTATCTCCGCCGGTTAGTGGGTCCTCTTTCCATTGGCACTATCTCTGCCAGAACTCTCACTATTGGTTCTTCTTCAACACTTGTTACCAATGGTAATATTAAAGATACCCACTTTACCTTTTTTGATTTCCCAGGAAAAAGAAACGTTTTTTTTCGTTTATTAGCATTCAAAGTTTTGATCTTTTTAGTCATTTGTACTGTTTGATGACTGATACCCACTTCACCTTTTTTGGTTTCTCAGAGAAAAGAAACGTATTTTTCGTTTATTAGCATTCAAAGTTTCGATCTTTTTAATCCTTTGTACTGTTTGATGACTGTTTATGATTTTGATTATGCTTAGTTTCTCTGAGGCATTTTATACCCAATTCATACTTTTGATTTCCCAGAAAAAAGAAACGTTTTTTTTTGTTTATTATCATTCAAAGTTTTGATCTTTTTTGTCTTTTGTACTGTTTAATGACTGTTTATGATTTAGATTATGCTTAGTTTCTCTTAGGCATTTTATCGAGCACGTTTGCTGCTTTTAATTTTATTGTTTTTACAGCTGCAATGAGTAGTGAAGTGGGTGCTAAAGTGATTGATGGAAAATTAGTAGCTAATAAAATTAAAGAGGAGATAGCTACTGAAGTATTAAGGATGAAAAATGAAATTGGTGTTGTTCCTGGCTTAGCTGTTATTCTTGTTGGAGATAGAAAAGATTCTGCTACTTATGTAAGGAACAAGAAAAAAGCTTGTGAATCTGTTGGGATTAATTCATTTGAAGTTCATTTACCTGAAGATTCTACTGAACAAGAAGTGATCAATTTTATTTCAGGTTTTAATGATGATCCTTCAGTTCATGGCATCCTTGTCCAGTTGCCTCTACCTTCTGTATGCTCTTCTAAATTTGAACATTTATTGTTTCTTTTTATGATCAACATGTGCTGAAACTAGGGGTGCAAGTGAATCAAGATTACTCGTGAGCTAATTGGGATCAACTTGAAAATTACTCGATATCGAGTTGAGCTCGAGCTTACTCGAGTAGCCGAACTTGAGCTCTTTATCACTCAGCTCGATAGGCTCGCGAGCCTAATTTGGCTTCATATTTACGATTTTACCCTTTATATGTTATTGATATTTATCATTTTTAACGAGTCGAGCTCAAGACAATCTCGAGTTTCTTTGAAAATTTAAGTAGTTGAGTCGAGTTGAGTTAATAGTGTGTTGACTCGCTTTGACTCAATTATTCTCTTGCTCACTTAAGCTTGAGCTTGGAGTTTGAGTAGCCCAATACTTGGACTCGATTACACCCCTAGCTGAAACTGAAATTTGATTAGATTTTTTCTTATTGGGTTGATGTTTTTATTTTCAGCATATGAATGAGCAGAACATTTTGAATGCTGTGAGCATTGAGAAGGATGTGGATGGTTTTCACCCACTAAACATCGGTCGACTCGCAATGCGAGGAAGAGAACCACTCTTTGTTCCTTGTACACCTAAAGGGTGCATTGAATTGTTGCATAGATATGGTGTTGAAATCAAAGGGAAGAGAGCAGTTGTGATTGGTCGTAGCAATATTGTTGGGATGCCCGCTGCTATGTTGCTTCAAAGGGAAGATGCCACTGTAAGTATTGTTCATTCTAGAACGAAGAATCCCAAGGAGATCACCAAACAAGCAGATATCATAATCTCTGCTGTAGGACAACCAAACATGGTGAGAGGTGACTGGATAAAGCCTGGTGCTGTTGTAATTGACGTCGGTATCAATCCAGTTGAGGTGACTAATACTCGCTACCTCTGATTGTATACTTGCTTTATTACCTTTAAAGGAGTTTTTGGTTTGTTTTTCTTCTATTTCATAATTTTAAGTTATTTCTGGATACATTGTTTGATGTGTCGAGCGCCTATGTTTTCAAACAAGTGGCTATAAAGCGCGGACACTTCATTCACTTAGCGTGTCTCCGTTTCGGAAACTTAAGACACTCGAAAACCCATGTTTCCTTCTCTATACTATTTGAAAATGTCGTTTTCCTGTGTCCCAGACAAGTGGGGAGTTGTTACCCATATCTATGGTCAAATGTTAAGCTTACTGACTGTTTTTGTGTAACCTTGCATGTGCTAAAGGATGCAAAAAGTCCTCGAGGCTACAAGTTAGTTGGAGATGTTTGCTATAAAGAGGCCTGCAAGGTTGCTTCAGCTGTGACTCCAGTTCCTGGAGGAGTTGGTCCAATGACCATAGCAATGCTTCTTTCCAACAC